>ML995925.1:0-66934 GCA_010093825.1 Teratosphaeria nubilosa
CGCCCTCCTTCTCGCCTCCCACAAACTGGACTTCCCCCCCCCCCCCCCCCCCCCCGCCGCCTGCGACATCTCGACTGCCAAGTTCACGGAGATGAGAGCGGTAGGTCGGGCTATCGAGCGGAGACTAGAGGCGTTAAGGGGTGTGGTCGGGGACGTGAGATTCGTGGTTGGGGGGGTGAGGTTTGGGGGCTTTGGGAGGGTGTGAGGGAGGGGATTGAGCGGGTGAGTGGGAGGTGGAAAGGGTTTGTTAGGGGGTTGAGGGGGGCGGAGGAGATTTTGGCGGGGATTGGCGGGTGTCGAGGGGGTGGTGAGGGGTTTTGTGGCTGGCAGTTGGGCTGGGAGTTGCTGAGAGGGGAATCTTTCGGCTACGTTGGCGGACTTTGAACGGGTCTGTTGATACCTGAGGACCGACGATCCGTTTGGAGGAAGAAGCAAGCACTGTGACGAGGTCTGTGGCTTCTTCATTCAAATGTGGCCTGTTGGTAGTTGAGCATGCGCATGCGGAAGCAGTAAGCGTGGTACTATCTATCTATCTCCACTGCATCCGTCCCTACTACTGTAACTTCCTGCCCAGCATTGGTCGCTATTTGTATGTTGAATTCATGTTGCTGCGGGTGGGTGAATAGACCTGGCGACATCGCGGTAGCTTGACAGACAGCTGTCGGATTTCTGACCTTCTTGATCGTAAATGCCGATTTGGCGAAGACAGGCAGAGTTCGCTGCACGCGCTCTGAGCGAGGTTGTCCCCGCCCTCGTTGGAAAATCCTCGTTATTCTGGCTCATCGGGTTTCTGCTTAGGATAACCTCGAAGGGTTGGCTGGCTGAGCAACACGTAACTGCGGAGTCGAGACCCGGGACATGTAATCGCATGTTCCGGTGAGCTGGACTACGTAGACAGCTGCACTTTCTGAGAGAACAATAGTCCATCGATGCTGAATGCCTTTTGGAGCCGTGCCGGTTCACCTGCTTGCATATCTACCTTCTTGCTTAAACCCAACGAGCGCTCTATCGGCCAGAGGATCTGCTATCTCTGGCGCTATGTCAGTGACAATCAGATTCCGCTCTTGTATTGCTGAACAGCTTCTTGGAGGCTTAGAATGCCTGTCTACAGACTTGATCTGGCGCATGTATCGCCCTCGGTTACTGATCTACCTTTGTATCTTCGTCATCAGTGCCATGAGATCTAGTGTACTCATCCATGCGCTGTCTATGCTTGCGCCCAGGCTTTTCTTTGGTGGCTTTGTTTACTAGATGTCCTGTCGGTCTCAGGTCAACTAGACGGCGATGCGCAGGTTGCGTGGATTGGGTCCAGATAATTACAAATGCACGATCGCAGTGACATAGAGCTCACAGCACTCAGATTCACTGAGCGGGTTTATGGGATCCAAATCGATGCTGGCACTGTCCCTTGCCCTGACCATCGGTAATAGTTCGAGTGTCACGAATGCAATCCATCGATCCTTGCACCCTATACGCCCCTGAAGGACAAATTCCCCAGACAGGCGCTGTGTTAGGCTATCGCGGCTCGCGAGTCCCGCCGGCCTAGGGCGATTTTAGTCACCAGTAGCCTCCAGATAAAGTTGATTGCATCGGGCACGAAGCAGAGCAGGCCGGCGGCGAGACTGCTATACGTATTGCTATTGCAGTATTTCCGTATACAGTTTCCGCCAAACCAGTCATGACGCTTCACGCATCGATCGTGCTCAGACAAGTTATGCCTCTGCAGATTTCTGGATGGGCAGATGCGGGCCGCAGTATGCCTTGTTTCGGCCAGATATTGTTTCGACCTTGCTTTTTCTGTTAGGCAGACGCCAATAATGCAAGTCAAAGCTTGACGAGCTTTGATTCAGCTCTGCCATTCAACTCCATGAGGCGTACCCGCTTCTATTCCGATTATGGGCGAGTCTGCCAGGCAAGGCCCGGATTTCTGGTTCGCATCAGCCGCAGACTTCTACCACCCTCGTTCGCAGTCTTGGAAATGCCTGAGGATGGCTTTCGAGCAGTGTTGATTAATTCCCGGCGAAGCGTCAGTGCAATGCCCATGCATGTTGTGGTACATTCCCTGTTGGAGACGCAGCAAGCGAAGTGCACTTTGAGATCTTGGACCACATTTGTGATTTGTAGATCCCCTGAATATGGCTAGAATGCAGTCGTCCTTCCCTTGTCTGATGGCGAAGAGCCATTTGCTAGAGACAACCAGTGATGTTGCTGCACCTCGATCAACTTCTTCCCATGTCTTGTTATTAGTGACTTGAATCACTCTCCGATTGCTCGATCCCATTGAAGGCAGTGTGGCTAGTTTTGAGCATGCTGATATGTTTTTTGCAAGACTGGGCCGTCTTATGCTGAGCCCATTGAAGTGATAGGCTTGTGTGCCTCATCGGCTGATAGTCCAAGGGCTTTGCTTGAGCCCTCCTCAATTTTGTATGAGTCGCCCAATCTTATCATCATCCCAGGTACCGCTCGAATGACGATGGCAGCATTCAATACCGGGATTGATTCCGGCACATTGATCGTCGTGCAGCAGTGATCGGGCAGAGGCGGGATCTCGCTGATATTCCTATCGCCGTCTTTCAAGACATCAGGCACTAGCCTGACGGACATCGGCAGCACTAAATTGGCATGATTGATTCGTCCGTAAGTCTGTGTTTCTTTCAGTCAGATCGAGCAGCCGCTGGCCAAAGTGTCTGGGAATGCCGGCATAAAACCCACCTCTCCCACTTCACAGGATCTCTCCAGCGCCAATGGTGTCGTCGTATTGATCATGAGCATTGGCAGTGGAACTGGGAGTTTCAGTGCGCTCTGCTCTTACACATGTCTCATCATCAGGAGCATTTTTGTCCGCTCGATCTCGCCGCTCACCAGATCCGTAAGCGGGGTCCAGAGGCATACCACCCAGTCTTGTGCGGCCACCCAAGTCCTGATGCATGGCCAGATTTTCGTTCATGCGGGAGAATGACTCCTGGTAGCGTCGCACCTGAGCTGATGTACAATACGTTTTGATGACTACTGTTTACTGGAGTCGAGATTGAGAGTAGTCAAGACAAGCAAGAGAACTTGCCGTGCCGAGCCTGTCAAGCGGCTGGTCGGCAAGAGACTTTGAGCACAGAATCGTTTGTCTGACTGCTGCTTTTGCCTGGAGGACTCGAATTTTCTGGTTGAGGTGATCCGGCCGTGGGCTAGGCGCCTCTTGGGCATTGGGAGCCATGCGAAGATCGGTCCATCTGGCTCGTGCTATCAGGGAATGGGAATGAGTGATGCATCAAAGACAATACTAGTCTTCTCAGCACATGAGCGAGAGGGTGGTTCAAGAAACCAGGAAGCACCTTCTGATACAAAAGTCGGCCAGCTGCATAGGAGGAGAATGCAGAAGAATTGCCTCATTTTCGTTAGGCTAGCCATTAGTTTGTCTTCCACACAACAGGGTCAGCGTCTCTGAAGGGACATTTTCATTGTGTGTATGGGTCAACAGTGCAAGTTATCATTGGCTTGCCGTGAAATCGCAGTCGAGCTCGATACCTCGTCAGATCCTGGGCTGTGGCAGTGAGCGTATGGCGACCACGGCATCAACCCTAAGCAGCGTTATGGTGATTCTTCCCGACTCGGTGAGGCATTCGCTGTGCTTGCTGCCGCTTCGTCCAAAGTCACAGGTGAAAATTACTGGAACCATGCGATTGCTCACCGTTGTCTGGGCATGGGCGCTGTCGATAGTCTGATGGTCATTCGACGGTCGACTCAAGATCTCCAAGCGGCGTGCATGGCGTGTATGATCCACTTGCCCATGCTTGCCGGTCGCGCGATCCTACACATGACTTTGTAATGAAAACCATCAGTGAATGCGACGATGACTGGATGGCTTCTTGCAGACTCCTCGGGCCAGGATGTTCGGTACAGATTTGGTCAGGAATGGCAATGCTAACGAAACTCCATAAATAGGAGAGGCGGCCATGATCTGTCTCCGTCAACGTAGCCGGGCCTCCATGTATATCCGTCGATTGAGCACATGAAGTTGATTGTTGATACTGCATTTGGTTGCCTGCCAGGATGAAATCTTGATTGTGTAGGCGGATAGTGCGTGATCGTCAAGAAGCCGCATTTCGACGTTTAGAATTTTCGCAGGATATCGCGGCAGACACTCGAGCCGTCATGGTACAAGAATCCAAAACCGTCCTTGCCCACGGAAAAAAGCTCGACAAACATATCATATCGCATAGCAGCCACCTCTCGTCCTGTACAAATCAACCCTCCCAGATTCCGCTATTTCTCCCTTGCTCGACATGGTGTAGTCGTTCAGGAGCCAATCGAAATAGTGGCATACAGGGCGGCCACAGTCTTGACGTTTCGAAAAGCAGCAGCAGCGATTCTGAATAAGAGCTTTGCATCTCTGGACTTCAAGTTATTGGCGGCCAGGAGATGTCGAACGTGCCTCAGAAATGCTAGACTCAAAGTAATTGACGGCCAGATAGATGTCGACCGTGCCTAACAAAACTGTACATTTGTGTCATTCTGTACTAGACGCCGAGAGTCAGCTGGAGAAGGACATGTGCTTTTGTACTTCTGCCAGAGCTTGCAGTAGGGCGCTACAAGCAGCGCCAACAAACTGGGAGAATGAGACCACTAGAGTCGTGAGACCTTTTACACCACGCTACCGTTGTTGCTATAGTGCTGTCTGCGCTGGAGTATTCAGGTTTCTCCAGCCGATAGAGCAAGTTTCGGCATCGGATGGAAGCAGATAGGCGACTGCATCCGCTGAGGATGCAATTTTAGGAGGATGAGGATGCAAGCCGAGGTGAAGAAGTCTTTTGTTGCGTTTTATAGGCAAGAAGCTCAAATTGGGTCTGGCGGAGATGATGTGTCGCTGCTCCAGGGAATGTAGGCGAGGATGATAGCAAGCTCATCCGGCCGCACTGCTGAGGAAAGTGTTGCATTTACTAGCGCCTTCGTCTTGGATAGCTGCTTCGCTAGCTGGGGATGGCCGTAGCATTGTCGATTCCCTCTGACGCAACCTCAGTAGCATTCATTCCTCCTCACAATCATAGCAGCGGCTTGCACGCTAAATCGGACCTCGTTGATAGTGGTTTTGCATTTGAGCTTGGGCAGCCTCATAGCATTCTCGCTGTCGTCGTAATACTGATACAATGACCCTTGATGCAGCAGAAGATAGTAGCACGCACATAAGGAGTAGTGCTGATACAGGTCTCTGACGACGGTCGGTCGACTACATAGACCTCCGCGGACAATCGAATGTCAGAGCCATTAGTGTTGTGGGCAAGTCACGCTCCTCGTTGCAGAATGCTCATCATGCAGCTTCAGCTCCGCTCCAGTTTCAACATCGCAAGATGCTCGAGATCCAAGACTGACATCAAATGAAATATGTATGTCCTCCGTAGACAAGACGAAGAGGTAGAGGTGAAGGGCTCACGTCATCAAGACTGCTCACTCTCTCCTCAGCGCCCACCGCTTTCCTCACTTTGTTGCACACCTACATGTACATTTACAACACGCCACTTACAGAAAGAGTGTGAGAGGGAATCAAGATGCATCACCCAAACTCCAGAGTCCCTCCTTGCAACAACGATCAATATCCAGCGAGCGGGTACTTCTCCTGCATTTTCTCCACATCCAATCCTGAGACCTGCTGCAAGAAATTGGGCCTGCCTTGCAGACTGCGATGCACGTTTGACGGCGGCGTCGCTGCTTCATGCTACCGACCCACCGTTGTTCTGACGCCATTCGCTCATACGCTCGGGAGCTTCACAGAACGTTACGCTCCTAACAAGCACTGCTCCCAATCTGCTTTATGGCTCTGCTCGATGTAGCTGCAGGAGCAGTTGTGGGCTTGAGCGTTCTTGACAAGATCTCTGCAAGCCGAGGGAGCCTGGTCAATGCCACTGTCGCCGTGCCATGGGTACTGACAGCTGTCTCTCTCTGCCTCAGCTGCGTCAATCGCAGAGGACTACAGTGTTGGTAAGCCTTGTCGTCGAGTAAGCAGGCAGTTCCTTCGCCAGCTGGATCTGGCAATGGACTCCATCTCACGGCAGCTTGCGAATAGATCTCCGTCGCATAATCGACCCGCTTCCTGCCCTGTAATATTTTCTATATCTTGTGGGATCAACTATGAAACAACTTGTTGACGTCTATTAGGCCTGATCGAAGCTCCAGACCATTTGTACGAACCCTTCCTGATTATTCTTACCCAGCTGACAGCAATCGCTGCGGCGCTGACTGCCTCCTTTGCCGAGACTGAAGCACTCATCGAGCCACCGCGGCAGCAGTGATGTTTCTTGTCCCAAGCAACGACGGATTACATATGGTTCATATTCGCAATAGGAGGCTCAAGGGTCAATTCCAGCCTCAGGTGCAGCAACGACGCAGGCGCCAACGCTTCTTTAATATCAAGCCGTCGGCCTCAGGGCATGCCTGTCATAACTAGTGGGTGCAGGGATCGCAGTTGGCAGTGCATGCGCCATGAGGTGGGCTGAAGCCGTCGAACGAGCTAGAGCGGCAGAAGCAGACGGAGCAGTGGTCCAGTCACTGGGTGAGCGTGGGTACAAGCTTGGATTCACGTAGGTGCGTCCCGCTATTGGCAGCAGACCGCTCCGAGGCGATCTCCAAACTGGCCGGGACAGAGGTGAGGTGAGAGAAGTACGAATAGCTCCGGTGCTCGAATGGACTTCAATGAATTTGGCGCTGCTTCTCTTTTGTTCGAAATGCTCTCTCCGGTGTTCTCCTCTCCTCGATGTTTCTTCGCGTGCGGAGTATGGGCTAGATGGCATATATTGTGGCTCAGTGGGAAGACTGTATCAATCATGCGCCTCGGCACCTTCACGCCTGCGCTTCCATGATTGATTCGACGCCATCTTGCTCGCGGCTGTGTGCCGACACCCGGCCCCAAAATCTGCCACTTGTATCGTCAGCATTATCATGTCAGCCTTCTGCCCAGCCTGATTGCTGCGGGCGAGACCGGGAATTTGATTCTGCCGTCCACATTTTCCATGGGTTTTAATGAAACGCTGACAATACAGGACAGTCGCGGGGCTCATCGTCTTTCCTTCGATCTGCACCGCACCAGCGTCCAGATCCTTCCTTCTCTATATCTGTATCAATTCTGGTGTACTCCGCATCTATCTGCGCACGGGCAAAACAAGCTGACTTCGGCATCCAGCAAAGAGACCTCTTTCGCCCTGCGATGGCTTCCGCACTCGTGCCTAAGGGTTCTGCGATGTTAGGTGACAGCGAGAGCGAGGTGCGAGTACCTTGGGTCCCTAGGAACAGACTGGCGAGGTCGACAGCTTCGTGGAGAGCGATCGCGGGGGAAATAGATGTGTATTGTGGAGCAGTACGCTGATTGCGGTGAGCACAAATTCTGAAAGTTTGCTTTGGTTCCTGAGATTTAGGCCTTTGCAGCTAGAATCAAGACCAGAGGAGTCAAATGCCGCCGGGAGGATACTGATGGAGAACAAAGTCGGGACGGAGGTAGTAACGAGAGTGGAGGGGAAGAAACGAGCTGCCTGATCTTCTACCACTACCTTGCTGGGTATGGAGAAGATGTATTCTGTGTCTTGTCTTCGTCCGAGTCATGGTCAATCGCTATGGCCGTTGTCTGTCTGTCGTCCCATGGATAATGGCAAGTGTGAAATAGTCCCACGCTCCGGCAGAGAGTCCTAGACATGTACATAGGCTGACTCGCCCTCCGTCGAGTTCATGAACCCGCATCGGCAGCGCATCCAGCCGTTGACTCTGGCCGGCTCTGCTCTGCTCTGCTCTGCTCTGCTCTGGCTTGAGGACGCTAGCGCTAGCGCTTATTGATTTGTGGATCTGGGTGTATGGAGCTGGCGAGTTGTTTTGTTTGTGTTGGTTTGCTGGTTTTAAAATGATGTGTGTCAAGTAATTGTTGCCAATCTGCTGTTCTCAATTGACGATTCTTGATCTGCTGTTTTCAATAACAGTTGTTAATCTGCTGTCGTCGAATTTAACTGCTGTCAATTTGCTACTGTCATTAATTGATGTAGGTACTTCGCTTTTTCCGATCTGCTATTATTGACCCGCCGTCGTCGAAGCGCAGCCAGTTGCTTGCTCGATGCAAAGACTGTATTTGAGGCAAGTAGGAACGCTATGGAGTCGACCAACACTCCCCGTCTATTGCTGTGCCGTCAGTATTGATGTGCAGAATTGACTACCAAATTCTGCTGTAAGGAGGCGGAGGAGCTGCATACATACGCTGATACAGCCAGGCAATATGGATAGAAAAAGATCCAGACGTAGTCTCTAGGCTGAAACAGATTTGTACACCTGGCAGACGTTTGCTTTACTCACGTTTCCTGAGCCAAATCACCGCCATGTAACGGCGGGTAGAAGAGTCATGTTACGTTTTTGGGGAAATGGTCAAGGCCGCTAGACCTCAATGTTTCTCAAAATCGCTGGATAGAGGTTAAAAAGGTGCGTGCGACGCAGCATCAGCATTTGTCTGTCCAGAAAGCAAGCATATTCACATCACACAGGTGTTACTAGCGTTTCTGCAATCACAATCCATGCTGAGAGATGACCGGCTCGAACATTGAACAACCAGGCCTCGTGAAGTGTGCCGTGGCGTCATCACCATTCTTCATATTCACCAACCTTGCCACGTATGATTGAGTCCAACGATCCTGTTCGCAGCTGCCGTCTACAATGCGGGTCGACCAGGGACAGAGTACTCTCTCCGCAGTTTCATGGCTGGGGCCGTGGCAAACGAAGAGCTACACGGTGAAGAGCGATTGGCAGGCATGAACGTCAAAAGATTCTGGATGTCTAGGACAGGCATCGGGCCGGACTAGACTTCGTGTCGACTGCGCCAGGGTTAGAGATAGACCGGACCGTCTGTATCTACAATCATACATGAGTTCAATCCATTGCTCGATGCTTAAGGCGAAGGCAGGTCAAGCAGGGTAGGTCTGTCCAGTGCGCTATACTGCGGCGAAGGCGACGTCTCGAGGTCGACAGTGTTTATAGTGGCTTGGGCTTGGCTAGCCGGACATTGCAGGTACATTCCTGCTCTGTGATCAGCAATATTCATGTACGTGGTCTCTGCCTCAGCTGTCATTGATGACATCGGCAATAAATCCGGGATGCATTTTCATTGGCAAATTTGCGCCCTCTCTGAGCGTGATGCACAATGCTCGACTGTCCCTTAACCCTGCCTGTTCGTCGCGAAATGACTAGAAAGGTGCGCGTATGTCGTAGTGACTCTTTCTCTGTCGCACCTGAGGGTCGAGAAGGCTGCATAGCGATCAGCTCATCTGCTCGCAGACCAATCTTCTTCGATCCTACCATATGCGCATTGATGACGTGTCCAACTATCGACCCCTAGTGCAAGCCGGGACTGTTGTATTGTCAGACAGCTGCTGCATGCATGACACGTGCCTGAGACCAACTGCCCCAAAAAAACCGCCGGCAATGCGACTGCGTCCAAAAACTGTAGAGCTGCTTGCCAGTGTGTATATTGACTGCGGTGCGGTCCTGTAACATATCCTGCGCATCATGAATGATGCGAACTCTGGTGAGGCTAGGCAAATGCTTTTGTGGCAGAATCAAGGCCATCTGAGGGTAGAACAGTACCAATGCACTCAGGGTGAGAGCTCAGTAGAATCGCTTCAGCGACGTAAGCATCAGGACTTTGTCGGCGACTGGACCATCTAGCTCAATGCTGCCTGCAGCCGACTCGTGCACGACTCGTCGAAGAATCGGGCACCGTTGCTAAGTCGTGCATGGCTGCTTGTTGGAGTATGACGGCCAGAATGCTGGAGCAGTTGGCCGACGAAACTTCACATCTTGCTCTGCCTTTCAGCCGCTGAATTATAGGCGAACTTTGTGACTGTGAGACCGCCGTGTCATTAACAACAGTACAAAGCTTGGTGAATAGCTGCTGCACTCTCTGTTCGTGCAAATCCAGGAGCGGCCGTTAGCAAATTTATCGTCAGCTTTCCAAAGATATAGGCCTCTAGCAGGTTCCAAGCCGGCCAGAACGATGAATCTTGACGATGGCTTAATAGATCCAAGATCGAGGTGCGCAGCTGACATGAGATAGATGGCCGATCGATTGACCCGTGACAGTAGCATCAGCCTACGGACACGATAGCCGCGGCATCTCATCCTTAGAAGCCTTGAGACTGTCGCAGTACCTCAGGCTTTGCAGTACCTGCTCTCTGAGGTGCATCTTGGTGATATCGTCTACAGCAATGGCACCTGCCAGCTCGTGCACCTCGGTCGATGCTGACTTCGCCATCTCTTGGTCTTCGATTTTGAGGTCTCAGACAAATCGTCAATCCCGTCATAATAGCTGTCGGCGAGCGACGATGAAAAGCGGATCCGCCGTCCTTAAAACGTGCTCTCAGGAAGCTTAGCGTAGCCAGTGGAGTGTTGTAGCGACGAAGTAGCTCTCCAACCCTGCCGACAAGGCTTATTATCGGGAAGCTGTAATGAGGATTCTGTTGCTCGATGACGTCTCGTCCCTTGTAATTGCTGTTGCTGGACGGAGATGCAGTAAGCGAACAAGCAGGTACTGATTTTGTCCCGTGAGTACATACATCGAATATGAGACAGAGCTTTCGGGGTCGTTGCCTTCTGTCCCACATTGCTTACCTGCTGGAAGGTCCCTCCCGCTTCATGCCTTAGCAGCTGTCAATCACGAAGTGGACTCTCGATTAGGTGACAGAGTCAAGAGCTTGACTTTGGAATTAATGAGGTGACATAAGAGGAGATTGTGATGGAGGGAGCCTCATTCACCTGAAGTCACAAGAAGCTTGGGTTCCAGCCATGATGGTGTCTGGCTGGAGTGATTGCATTAGTTTCCTCAGACGCGACGCGCTGGTCCACCAGCTTATGATGAGGATCTATCATGCATTCGACATCGTCGCAGATTTGCTCAACCTACACTAATATACGTTTGTCAGCACGAATGCCGCGCTTTCCAGCAAATCACTCTGCAGCCCTGACTAAAAAGCGCTGCGGGCCTGAACTACTGAAGTTTGGAGTCCATAAGATCAATGTCGAACGCATGATTAGCTGGCATATTGTACATAGCAACACGTTCAATATGAGATATGCTGTCAGCGCTTGCGTTTGCTATGCGTGGCCTGATCTCCGGCGTGTCCCCACAGTAGTGCAGAAGTTGCACTTGAGAGAGCAGAGCTAGTGTTCGCAAGTGGCAGAGTAAGCAGCGTTAGGTCCTGGAAAAGGAAGCAATGCGGCTAACTGCTACGGATAAGTTTGGTCAGTGGAGTGTCGCGCTGTATGTCATTCCAGCTTATAGAGCGTTCACGGGCAGTCCTGCCCCGAATGTCTCTAAAAGCAGCATTAGGTAGGTTGGCCACTAGTCTCCGATAACGTCTCAGCAGACTCTCTACACACTCGATTGCCCCCTTGCGGCTGCGAGCATCATGTCCGGCTTCAGAAGGATAGATATCAATGTCTTTTCACGCAGGGTACGTGGAGAGGGACAAGCCTACTGGTCCCATATTGACTGCAAAAAAGAAAAAAGACGAGAGTATACAAAATGATGTCGATGTGTCCATTGGGATCAGAGAGAATAGAAGCCTTGCTCTAACATGCAGATGGAAGTCTGCCAAGACTGGAACAACAGTAAATCCAAGCCGTTCCTTGACATGCATATGAACGTGTGAAGTTCTTGACATCCTTCGCCTGTGCGACGTACAAAGCAACGGACGACTCCAACAATCAACAGCCAAAAACTTTCTGTTGCGACTAACATGCGAAGCTCAGCTAAGGTACATGTATCACCGGCCTGAGACTGCAAGGACAGCGATGGTTACGCCTCCCACTTACTCCGCTTGCAGTGATCGCAACAATCAATCAAGGGAAAAGCCTCCACTATTAGCGCAGCACCACAGCTGCTACTTGGCGGCCTACGTACTCCTCCAACATCAGCAACTACTTCGCTAGACTCAGTCCTTGTTGCGATCAGGAAGTAGACTCGGCTAGCTGCTCATAGGATTCTCAGTACGCCGCTTCCTCTCAATCAACATCCATCGATGTACCAAAGGGTCTCAGCAGTCTCCGAGCACGGATATTGATCTGGCACTAATGCCTGGTCTTCAGCCCAAATGACTGCCTTTTTGCAGCTCACGCTCGTAAGACGGTCGAACCACTGCTTCTCATCTACGACGCCGGTGTCTTTAGCGCCATTTATTTGCTCATAGAAGAGAGATTCATCAATCCATGGGTCTGTATCAATCCTGCATTTCTGGTATGCCAGATAACAATGCAGCATCAAGGCCTTTTATTATGCCAGGCTGCCAGCTGATCCTTGTTCTTTGTCCTCAATGCAGCCAATAGTCCGGCATGAGTACAGTCATTAGCATGCCCCATTTAACGCCTGTGGCGCCTGCTGCAGCTGTGCTGTAAGTAACATAAGGAGCAGCCACCTGTTGTGTTCCTTTAGCTGCTCGGAGAGGCCCTTTAATAGCGTACCGAGCTCGCCTGTAGGTTTATACAATCCGAACGAGAGATTCGCGGCTCCTCGCTCTTTAAAACGGCACCTCATTGCGACAGGAGAGTTCTGGACACTAGGTGGACGCCAATCACTTTTCGCGGGATCGTTGATAGCGTCGCTATGGATGGTGACGCTGCAGGGTGAGCTGGTCCATATAGACCATCCCTGCCTTGCCCATAGCGTTTGCTTTAACCTCGGTCCAAGCATTTTGTGCGTGCGAGACTCTTACCCATGAAGTTATAGCCACTATCAACGTCCGGAGCAATCTTCCTTAAAGACATTCAACAGGTGCCGTACGAAGTTAGCGAAGGCTTTCATCGCAATCAATGCAACCCTAAGCAGGCGGTGTATCACAGTCCACCGCCAACAAGAACTCCGCATTAGGTACTGTTACCTGATTGTTCTTCATCATCAGCTTTAGGCCGACCAGGACCCCGCCGACAGGACGACAAGGAGAATCATATTGATGTCGATCAGTGACTTTAGATCCTTCCTCGTATGTGCACATTTTATATGCGCCAATAGCATGTCCGTCTCTACTGTCTTGGTTTTCGAAGGCACAAATAGGCACCGTGCCTAACAACAATCATCGTCTGATTGACAGAAGCAACACGAATGCATCTAACGGGAAGGATGCCGGGTCCGGATTTCTACCTTGCCTCTGTTCTTATGGAGAACCACATTCACAGTGGGGCCAGCTAATAGGGCCGGGGGCTCTGGAGTAGGATCTTCTACAGTCAAGAAATGTTGCTGCTAATTGCATAGACGTCACTGAGTCTAGAACGGAAGTCAATAATGAGCTGAACTCCTTGGAACTGCCTGGTATAGCGATATTCTTTGACTTCCTGTCTCCGTCCTTGTTGATCGTCTATCGACGGGTCGAGCTGCACATCTCGTGTCACGATGCGAATCCCAAGGTCTCGTTGCTGCTGTCTCTGGAATGTCTGAATAACGTCTGATGTCCCTCTGAATGTCTCTAGCCTGACAGAAATGTCTCTGGACTGTGTGAACGTCTCCGGCCTATTAGAAGTGTCTCTAGACTGTCCGAATGTCTCTAGATAGTGTGAGTGTCTCTGAACTTGTGTGGGTGTCTATAAGCTCATTGTACAAGCGAACCTGTCTTGCATCCTGCTAGTCTCGCAGAACTTACTGTAGCACCGCTCTCTAGCCGCCATAGTCCAGCGTCTATCCTATGATTCTAGGACAATAGGCGGTCTATAACACTTCGACACTTCTATAGCACGAAACAGACATATGATGAAAGCTCTAGGACGTAGCTAGAACTAATAAGAAATAAGAAAAGACCGAGCTGCAGAACTAGTCCGCAACCGCAAGCTTTCCTACCAGTCGACAAGAAGCACCATGCCGCCAAAGAAGAAAAAAGAGGCACAAAACGCGCAGACATCACCGCCGCGGCGCTCACTACGTCTGTCCGATCAAGCTGTTCCGGATAGTGCGCAAGCCAAGCAAGACATCAAGTCAGCCAGAGCATCGCCGTATAACAGCAAGCGCGCGGGACCGTTATTAACACCCCAACAGAAGCCAGAAAACCAGAGAAGAAAAGGCAAACCACCAGCAGAGGCTATAACAAAGCGGAGGCAGACCTCCAACAACCCAACCTGCGCCACCACCCACGCTACCATCAACACGCTCCCATCAAGGCCCGACGCAACATGATCCCACTATGCAGCACACAGCCCTCTCTCCCCTAGCAATTGCCCTCCTTGCAGCCGCCATCGCCGTCTCCATTCTGTCACTCTTCTACCTCGCCGTGTGCCTCACCTCGGCTTTCGAGCAGGCGCAAGCCAAAACAGGCACGCGGCAAGCGCCGGGCCCGACGCCTTCGTGGCCGAATGCTATTGGTGCGGTGTATCGAGGCGAGAGGATCGTGGGGGAGGGGGCAGGAGAGGTTCTGTGGCGTGTGACGGTGGACAGGGGGGAGTGAGGTGATAGCTGCTTGGGGTTATAGGAGCTTTGATCTGTTATTTGCGTACATAGACTGGATGGAAGGTCTGGACCGACTCGAGGCTGTGAAGCAAGGCCATGCGTCTTTGGCCTGCCGCATGGATGCCCGATGCGATCCGGCGTATGCAGGAAGGTGTTAATACTGCATGGATAGATGCTCGGAGGCGTAGTATGCGGCGGCGCTGAAGGATCTCTTGAGACGGCGGAGCATTCTAGGGCGTTGTCGATGGCGATGTATAGGTAACATGCGAGTGAGGGTGCAAGATTCGCGATGGCGTTGTGCAGTGTTTAGGAGGTGAGATGTTCGCTGCAATGTATGCACTATGCATGGATTCTTCCCAACACATACTGGATGCGAGATGTGGGATGCGAACATGCGGGATGTGTCGTCTTCGCTCAGCCTCGGAAGAGAATGCTTAACAGGATTGTCCATTCGGAATCGTCCTCTACTCCTTCTAATTCTCTCCTATTGCCTGCTAACTGGCATTATAATAGAGTAGCCCCAGAGGTTGACATTATCTGGTAGAGACTGAAGTCGCGGCGTACCCGTGGTTGGACTGCTGTACCTTTTGATAACCCCCTTAGTACGTCGCTGGTGGAGGTCGAGCGGGCGGTGGCATCATCTGCTGGGACGGCGGTGACATCTCCTGCCAGAGTGGCGATGGCGATGGGTACGACATCTGCTGCGCTCCACCGTCTTGCGTGAAGTACCCTTGCTTGTATTGCTCGTGCTAGGGAGAATTGCTGCTGCTGGTTGAAGTGCTGCTGCATCTGATCTATCCGCTCGAGCACTAGGTCCGTCGCAGAAGGTTTTGGTGTCTGTGGAGCCATATTGCCACACCGAGCCCTAACACTGTGGCAGCTCCTCGTACGATAGCGCTGACCGTTCTTCTTGCAACCAGAAGCTCCGCCGGCAAGCACCGCGCCAGCGGCGGTCCTCTTGCGACCGCACCTCTGTGGCGGCGGAGCATCTTGACCAATATTCGACTGGATCGACCGCAAAGGCTCGCCGTTGCGTCGAGCTTGCGGCTGCACCTACGCCTCCGCCTCAAGGCGCTCGAATCATGGAGGAATTCGTTTATTCCGATTAGAGACTGTCAAATCCAGGACGATGCTGTTTAAACACAGTCACGTCCAGGATCGAGAGCGGCACTCAGAGATAGCCAAGTAC
Organism: Teratosphaeria nubilosa; assembly: GCA_010093825.1. Classification (NCBI taxonomy): domain Eukaryota; kingdom Fungi; phylum Ascomycota; class Dothideomycetes; order Mycosphaerellales; family Teratosphaeriaceae; genus Teratosphaeria; species Teratosphaeria nubilosa. Next base: position 15,627 of record ML995925.1, read on the forward strand.
GCCAAGCCGCAGCATACAGCATCAACCAGCGAGATGAGTATCATCATACGTCGAAATTTTAGCACACGCCCGATTGGCAAGGATGTGCCGTGTCTGTCCCGTTGTTCGCGAGGCGCCAGCTGATGTTGTCATCGGCGCATGTGATTGAGGGAGGGCGACGAGCTTCAGCTGGTAGGTCAGTAGGTGAAGTGCAGATAACATCAGGACATTTATGACTTCTTTTGCAGCGGTGTCAGTACAGTGGTGGGAGCACCCAGACTTTGTTGGCTCTGCCTGGTTCTCATCATGCTGATTACATTGTTGGTGCCTGGTTATGGGTGGTGGTTTGATGATGAAAGTCCACGGAATTGGAGCTCTGGCTTGCTGGCTTGCTGGTCGAGTATGGTGTAGATTGTCCCGTTCTCGAGTTCCATTCGACCCACGAGCCGGAGCCCTGAATTCAGCATGCTGCTACAGTCACATGCGGTCGCAGACCTTGCATTAATGCACGAAGCTTGTCGGGAGCTCACAATGTAGTGGGCAAGTCGTATTCTAGACGTGAATTGCTGTGCCGTGCGTTGGGACGAGGAGATCATTCGCCAGGTCTTGTCCTGTGTCGCAATTCGTTGGAGTGAAGCCACCTTGGCGTCTGGCAGCCACCCTTGGAGCTCGTCCTTGTAGAACAGCATATACATGAGCGGGCTACGGACTGAGAGGATGAGCCACCATACATGGAGTAGGTGGCGAGGCATTACCTGTGCCGCAAGCGATCTGGCAGCTCACCTGAATTGAAGCCCGCCTCTCGTTCAGGACAATCAGGTTGTTTTGCTCCTTTGTGCTTGCGGGTGATCTATTACTTACGAACGAACGCCTCACACAACACCACACTACTTACACTCATTCCTGCAGGCTTCATCAAACAATCACCATCCTGTGTACTCCTCCGCCGCACCGAGCAGATCCCCTTCACTGCCACCGTCAAGCAACGCAACCCAAATGAATCAAGACAGGTCAAGCAGTAGTCAGCAGCTTCATTGCCACCTACTCGTCTCACAGCTCCATGGCTGCCTTCACGCCGACTGATCTGTCATCACCGCTTTCGCTCAATTCCGTCAGACGTTCATAACCACTCATTTAGTGAACATGGACTGGATCTGAAGTCGTTCCCTAACCATGCAAGCAACTGAGATCACTGTGCTAAGATCATTTGCCTGATACAGATATCTAACCACCTGCAAGACGCTGTGAATTCGACATTTCTGAATCTGCGCTTAATGAATGTCTACTTCACGCCATCTTCTACCTACGTACTCTGGTCGACACCTTCTCCCTTCTTTTTTTTTTGACAAGCACCACGCTGCCGAACTGCTCTATAGCGGTCATGCACTCCCCTGGACCTCCGATATGCCTGGTATCCAGGGCTAACACTTGGGAAAGCCTAAATTGTTCCCTCGCGAAGCTTAAGTACTGGACAGTCTCCAGAAAAGCTCCCACCGAGCGTAGAGCTCGACGAGACGGCTTGCTCTCGATCGTCCAATGTACCAGAGCGATTGCCCGTAGCTAGATCACAACATGTCCACGGCACCAGGGATCGCTCTTATCCGTCTGCTCCGACGACGAAAAGTCTCTGTCCCTCCTGCTAAATCTTGCAGCTTGCTTGTTGGCACTTGACGCACTATACAGACAGACATCCGTGCCTTGGTGGTGTGAGGAGATGATGAAACAAGGCAGCTGTTAAAGAGTGAGGCAGCTGACTTTTCGGAGCAAGAGAGCGACTTTTGGCCGAAAGCGCCTGACGGACGAGAGGAATTGGTGCTTACGAAGGAGAAGGAGACGGCTCGCTGAGTAGAGAGGATGCACAAATGGCATATCTCTGGGAAGCGCTAATCGCGGCCAGATTGTCTTTTCAGACGATAATATGGCAGTAATCATATACTTCTCACAGATCGAGTATTCTCCAGATCACGAGAACTACGTGCAGTAAATCTGGCTGTCTCAGATGAGAGAGTGAAGAATAGTAAGGTGGTCTGCCAGTACGAAAACTGCTACCCCTTGCAAGCGAAGAGCATGAAGCGGTGAGAGGGCAAATAAACCTGCAGAACTCGGACTACAGCCTCGCAAGCAGCAAGACCACTGCCGCTTATAATTCACACAGCCGACGAACAAGCCATCTCTTGTATCAGGCTAGATCTACCTCTCCCTGCTTCTGCCAGCGCCAAACCCACCAGCGGGAGGACATTCGGCTATCGCGAGCTCCATGACTCTTGAGTCTGTTTTGCAGACACGAACTCCGAGAACTGTAGCCACATGCCGCACATGGACTGTCAAACTCGTGAGCACGATGTTGATGGCAGGATCGAGTGGTGATTCGGCAAGGTACTCGCGGAGCATGCCAAGAAAATGTGCAGTGGCATGAAGATGCAATCAGGCTCCATGTGGCGACAGCCCGTTCAGGGAAGCTGGGCGGCGTAGCTCAGACAGTCTGACAATCGTGGGTAGTGATCCTGAGCATGCGTGAGCGTTTGCGAGTCTTGCCTGCAGTGATATCTGAAACGGATTCTGAACGTCTGTCAGCGGCTATCCTATGGCCGAATCGCTAAAGCAGTATTTTTTTAGTATTTTCTTCTCCAGGCTCGAGTCCCGGCTCGGTCAGTCTGCCGTAAACCCGTGACAGCGACGTTTCGTAGAACGATGGTTCATGCTCGTCGAGTGGTGGACAGCGATTACCCGAAGAGTCGCTAGATGTGAACTGTGTTGGACGTTGACCACGATATGGCACAGCGTCGTTGAATGGCGTTGAGGCGAGGTTGACAATATCTTGAGGAGCCGATGCCGATCAAGTCCAGCGTTTTAATGTGCGTTTTGGGAAGCATGCATCTTCTATAACTAACCTCCGCATGGATCCTGCCAAGTTTTACCTTCCGTATCATCTGAGCATCCGGATTCTGGGCAAGAAGAAGCCTGTACACTCCACAGCTCTAGCTAGTCGTTGGCGCAATGACTCCTTCCAAGTACCTGGCATGCATACTAAAATCTGCGGCCAGTAGCCACGTCATGTCAGCTTTACCGCAACACTATCTTGCATGATTGTAAGGTAGCGGTCATCACAATCGATTGTAAGCCTGCCAGTAGATGGTGGTTCGTTTTAACAAAATCGGAAGCTAATAGTGGCGATTCCCTTGCACCCGACTCGAAAATCTTTGGCTATCCAGTAACATGCCTCTGAAGGACTCGCTCCAGGTCCAAGTACTCCCTTCCTTTGGCTTGTGGCGATAAGCCAATAGATGCCGGCATTTCGCGATGCTGAATTGCAACAGCATCCGGTGTGGCCCCAAATTTCGACATGGAAATCGTATTCTGTTACCCGAGCTCGCGGAACCGACTAAGGAGCTTCGTTGTCTAGGACAACAGCTCAAAGTCGTCAGACATGATAGGTAACGAGCGAGATGAGCAAAGGTAACAGACAAGTACAGCTGACAGCGGCCCTTGGTCATCTTATAGATGCCCGAGAACTGTACCCAGATGCTGTCGTACACGATCGTAAGCTGTTACATCCTAGGGACAGGACCGACGCTGTCCTGCAAGGTGACTGGAGAGATATCCAGGTTATCCAAGTTCAGGCGGAGCTGCGTTGCCGACTGCGCTGGCCCAAAGTATCAAGTCGCTACATCTAAGGATCTTAAGACAGGATGGTATAGATGCTTCTCGTTCCGTGAGCATGCAAACAGCATGTTGTGCAGTTCGTCAGCCTAGGTCAGCACCTTGAGCACGAAAACTTTCCTCTTGAAGGAGCAACGCACTGCTCAAGGCTGCAGAATACGGCTTGATGATATTTTGAGTTCTGATCCAACTGTGATTCTACTTGCTCGTGAGATTGCTTTTGGTCAAAAAAGTGACTTCGCCAGGCATGCCAACGCTGTAAGGATGCAAAGGTGACGAACACTGTAAGGTTAAAGATATGACGCACAACGCAAGATACCGTTGTACTGTTGTGGCACAACCTTCATTACGTGCAGCTCTAAGGGGTTTCAAGGATTTGGCATTTTCCACGGGCTGGTAGCTCTCGTATTCTCTGAGCCTAACGAAGCTGAAGTCATTGAGATCCGGCGACTTCGACCAAGGACTCATCGAGACTATAGCCAAGGTGCGACTCCTCTTTACACTGTTTGGTGCATGACCGATGGTCGCAGGCAGTCCAAAAGGTCCTGAAAAGAGCTATAGATAGTATTCCAGATGGACTCCAGGCAGTAATTGTCACCAATTGGGAAAAGACCGCTATCCGACTTTGTAGTCAGCATTATCAGCATCGCGATTTGATAGTAGAGCAAGAGTATGAAGCCGCCACTCTTGGAAAGTGGAAAGAGGCCATATTTTGACGAGGGCAGGGTACCTGAGCTGCGCACTTCTACCTGACCAGTCCGGCATCCACAAATGCCTAAGCGCAGGCGACAAGTGGAACAGGACGGAGATCCGGATGTCTTGACCGTAGTTGATAGGCAATGAAGCGAGAGGGTGATGAAGGAGGCGGGCAGTTCAGGATGCCGGTCATGGCACTTATGGGTCAGCAGCGTTAGATTCACTGGATTCCGGAAAACTTCTCGCGCCCCAATGCCCACGATGAGCTGTAAAGCGTAGATGAGTAGGCTCCGCCTGAATTCAGAAGCCAGAATGCTTCGTTTCTGTTTCTTGAATCGCCAGAGCCATGTTCAGCTTCTGAAAGCTTAATTCGAAGTCAGATGCGGGCGAGATCGTCGGACGCCGCATGCGTTCGTCAACTATCTTGCAAGAGGCATGCAACGATCCGACTGTGCACGCTAATGAGGCCAAGTGCAATATTGGCGAAGTCGACTGGGCTCTCCCGCCAGTAGACTCCCAGTAAGTAATTGACCGAATGCTTGAGAACGTGATCGCTTTCAAAGTCTGGCGCACAGAGAAGTGAATCTAACTTTGTTTGTATAAAGTGCCAAATGCAAGGTAGTGTGCCCAGGATGACTTGCGTAACCAAGCCAGGCCGCAAAACCGCTATGAGAGTCGTGCAACGACGGCGATGTTGAACAGAGGAGACTTTGATGGGGAAGTATTCAGGGCGGAGTCCGACTGGCGTGCAGACCAGCAATGTGTCGATCTCTCGTCAGGGCCTCATGGCGCACTTCGTCATTTATGTGTCTTGAGAAGGGAGTACTTTGTGCAACAAGCCAATATTCATAGCAGTTGTTGTAAGCTGGATCACTATCCTGATGCGGTCAGGCATCGAATCAGAATCCGGGCATAGGCGTGTGAAGTCATGTACCAAGTAAGGCAATCTTAAATCAACAACTTCTCCGATAGCTTCGTGAGCATAGACGGGCTGATCCAACAGGACATGGGTATCGACCAGAAGTGTAGACCAGCTGATAGTGTTGTCAATCAGGCTGAATCACCCATGCTAGCAGCACGAGCACGTCTGCGATCAATAAGCTGTTACAAAGCGCTTGGCAGCTTCAGCCCATAGCCCTGGATTGATCATTGCATATTGCAGAGCCAAACCCGCAACCTCCAGCGGCGCCGTTCACTGCTCAAGGTAATACCGTCTGTATACCATCCCGGACTCAGCGATGGATATAAGTCTTGAACCCGATGACTGCCATCGCCAGATAGGAAACGTTGAGAGAGCAACTTGCACCAATGCACCATCCGTAGTCGGAGTCCAACCCATAGGCATCCCAGGCAATAATGACGGGCAAGTTAAAACCATCGACGACTTCCAGAAAGGTATCATGAAGCAGCCGCCATACCCGTGACCATTGTATGAGAGCTTGCGATATCCACATGAAGGTACGCCAAATGATGGGAGCAACGACTGTAGGTGATAGAGGGAGCTTCGGCTTTGGCATGACCAGGGGGTGGAGGACTGCATAGCAACCCGAAGCTCATGTAGGCATGGCCATGTCGTCGTGGTGCAGACCATAATCTTTCACTACGCTGGAAAGCGACAGGCTCAAAGTGTCAAGAGTTTGTCGTCTGATGCAATCGATCGAGCAGCTTCGTGGTCCTAGTATTCGGCCAGCCATTTTTTTTGTACAGCACTCGAGTAACAGTGCGCGCATACAAAGTTACGCCACGGGCCATAGTTGCTTGTGCTCCGGACTGTGGAATCAAGTAAAGATAAGGCGGTACGATGGAATGTTCGGCGTAAGGTATCGACCGAGGGGCAAATTCTCGAGCCAGGTTTGTGCGTGCTTGGCGCCATTCAGTCCTGGATGCGCAGAATCCCATCGAAACTGTTCACAGACCAAGACGAACGACATCTCTAGGTTGAGAGGCGGGCCGAGTGGTCCATCAGTGATCTTGAATAGCCAATTCGCGCACGACCGGGGCACATCTGGACGAGTAACATGTCCTCCACGCTGACAGTGTCATCTCCCTGAACACGGACTCGAACACAGTAACGTTGTGAACCCTCGTCATGTGGAATAGGTTCTTGTTACCTCTGTGAGCTGGGCTGGGGGACGCGGAACTCCCTTTGCGTCGAGAAGGTGCCTGGCGACCCAACGAGCATCAGCAATCTTCCTTGGCGGCAGCCTGCGTAGATCACTGCGGTCTTCTTGCCATTGCTGGACCGCTTATGCTAGATATGCACAACGGCCAAAAGGCTGCGGAACAAGCACACAACTCCGTGTGTGCACTCAGACATACTGACAACGAACTCGGCCAATATACGGCAGTTGATACTGATTCGAGCGCTAGCCTCTATGGGGGCTTCGCGGCTCCAGAAGTCGTTACTGGGCAAACGGCTGCCGACAGAGGCATTGTATGGTCGAAGCTGTGAGCAAGGAAAAAGAATTGCCTTTGGCCTAGAGTCTCGGTGACAGCGGACCATTTGAGGTCGAGAAAGTCGTTTGGTGAAAAAGAGGGAAGAGAGGTGCAACCGGCCAGTGACAAACGCTCTCTTCGTAACTTGAAGCTTATATCCTGATGAACCGGGCTTTCCGCCAAATCGGCGTACTGGTAGTGGAAAAAGGTGACTTCGGAAAACAGACCATGATGGAGAGCATTGCTCGATAAACATTTACGTCCGATGAAGCGACGTCTTGCAAAGACACTGCGGATTCCCATCTCCTTCTATCTCCCTCCTCTAATTGCGAGCAAGACGACGATGGCTCGTGTACTGCCAGCGCATGACGCCATGAGGTCGAGCATAGGTCAAGCACGACCTCGCAGAAGGAAAGTGCTCACATGTCCTCCATTCGGGTGGATCTGTCTAGCAAGTGTACACCGAAAGATCTTCCGCGGGCTTTGTCACTGACTTGGGAAGGGCGCCGGTTATGTGGGCATCAAAGACGCACAACACTGTGTTGATGTCGTTGGTAGGTGCAGGAATGCCAGGAAAGACTACACGTGTGAGAGGCCACTTTTGGCGTTAGCCGTGGTCTTCGTGCCGAAGAGATCCGGATGGGGTGAAACTGGGCTTTGAAGGCCCACGCGCGAAGCAGCACTCTCGTTTGGATGACTTGCCACGGTCGGTATGACAGGCCTCCCCGGTTGCTTGTGGCAGGTGTTTCGTCAATTCGTCCGAATGACCGACAGTCCGGCCATATCGAGGTCGGTGCAAGCCTGATGTGTTTCTAGACGTAGGTGCAATTTTATGACCGAAGCTTTTGAATAAGAGACCCTACCCGAACTCCTTGGCCAAAAGACCGAATGGCCCAGGAGGAAGTCGAGCTACCGACTGACGGATCATCTGCTTTGCTGATGCCCGAGAGCGGCGAACGTACGCGTTGGCTGGATTGCATGCAGGGGTCGGCCGAGTGGTTGATGAGTTGATTGTGTCGTTGAAGCATATTCATCAGACACCGTCCGTGCTTCCTGGGCTTGAGCCTGTTGACGAGGTGGTGCATGTCGCCACTGCGAGCGTAGTGGCGATGAAATGCGGGAAGGTGACTTCAGAAAAGATGTGCTAGTACCAGGATATTACTGCTTGGAATTGAACATTTTGATCCGAAGCTCGATCAGACAGTTCCGAGCTACAAGACTGGCCATCTAAGGCGCGGAAACGGCGAGCAAAGCACTTGATGATAAGTACAGCCCACTAACGACTTGACTGCTGCGCGGAAGGATCGCTTTGATATCCTCGAAATCCGTAACATGCTGTATGAATTGTGTCGGACAAAGCAGCTATGCAGTGGCCCTGATGCTGCGACACTTACCGAGGCCAGGTGTAGCACATATTACCGGATGATGGAGATGCTATGCTGTTAAGGCGAGCATGTTGCCGTTCTCTCGCTAAGTACGAGCATTTGTCGTTCCGGCACCAGGAGGATACAAACATGAGGAGGATAAGTCACTATTCCAGCGGTGCACAGTTTGCGGGCTGGAAGAACCTCAGCGCGACTTGACCAGCCGTCTACACGCATATCTCGATGGAGCAGAGCGACTGCATATGCTGTACTTCGTAGCTGAGCTTTGGAGTCTTCCGGGCTGCCTTTGTCGTTCTCTGCTATGGCTCCTCATCACAGCATCTTCCAAGCTGTAAAATTCTCACGCGAGCCCACTGCGCGGCGAGGTTGTCGGTTGTAGTATATTTGTCGGTAGAATCGTCGATAAAACCTCCGTCAGAAGCTCGTTGATGTGCCTTGTCCTAGTTGGGGGCCGGGAGGTGTGGCCAGACCTCCGAGAAGTCAAGCGACACTTCATGTTCCCACATACCTCACCCTCCCATAGCCGCATCACTCACATACCACTACCGCTGAAGCCTCACACGAGTCTGTACGGAGATGGGACGAAGAGGTTCTGCATAATGAGCTCGCCTACAAGCAGCAGTCCCCGGATGTGCCTGTACTTGAGACGTCGTAAGTCTTACGCAAGTCAACCGTGCTTAGATGATTCGAGGGAGAGGAGGCAAGATACCACAATCGCAGCTTGATAGGGGCCAATAGTGACGGCCACCATCTGCGGTATGAGGCGTAGCCACGAATGACATATCGCAATTGCGCTGAATCAATCGAGCGGAGGAGTATTCAAAGGGAGATTTCATCGAGTTGTTAATTCCTCAGGCATGCACTGCACCCGACGTGCATGCATCCATGTCAACTTGAATGCGCGGGGCAACGGAAAAACAGTTGCTCCCGCGGGGCACCCCTGCACACCTGCAGCTTGCCCCGAAGTCCAGCCGGCATTCCACCCTCCATGAAGGAGTCTTGCAACGATTCATACTACTGGCATGCAGGTGAGCAGCCCACACAGGCGCTCCTGCAGGGTTTCTCTGATGAAAGCTTTTCCGTGTCTCGAGCCTGTGGAAACCTCCCCGCGCCACTCCATCACTTCCAGACACTGGACTCGACTATCCTGAGGACTTGACATGGCGAGACTCATGACAGAAGCACCAACAATGCATGCCTCGGTCTAGGTGGTCTGGCCAGCCATCTAGATCGAGACTGCGTTGGACGATGTCTATACCGAAAACCAGATCATGTAGGTACGGACAAGAAGCGGGTTCCATCGTACAGCACCAGCAGCACGATCTCGTTCATGACACAGCACTGACAGGTACGCAGGCACAGACGACGCTCTCTTACATCGCCTGACCAATTCCATCTCCTGGACCAGACCTTGCATGTCCTCAAGGGCCCTTTCTCTCGAGCAGAATACTTCTGCACGTTGCGCAACTGCAACTCTCATGACAATGCACAGCGCAGCAAGATCCGGGACAAAGTTTCCTTCCCTATCTCCCTGATCTTCTGGTCCTGATCGAACAAAACCGACTGATCGAACTCACCTCTTCCGACGCTGGAGACGCAGAGGCACCAAGCCGATGGGAACCCTAGGTGAACCACCAGCCGACACAAGCTTCGACAGAGTTTGCCGGCTCACGGAGTACGATGCTGCACCAGTGACATATGCGTGCAGCTACGTCCGCAGCCGCTAGAATTGACTATATATGAAGGGACGTCCTTGACCCGAGGCTCCTAGTACCCGGCCTTCGTGGAACGCTGTATGGAGATTGAGACTGCAGGTGTGTTTATCTTACTTGCTAGCTGAGAGAGTAAAATGGTCGATGCTACATTATTGACATGTCAGAACATTATTATGGCGTGCAGCTGCGTCCGAAGGCGGCTGGCTTGGCTTTACGTATGGAGGGACGGTCTGGACTCGAGGGTATTGTGAGAAAGGCTTGAGAAGGGGATGGTGGCGACTTGCTGGCTGGGAGAGTATCTGGTCGATGCTATACTTCTGTGGTATATGGCGGCGGTGTTATCTTTGCGCGGCTCCTTCTAGGGAGGTTGAGTCGACTGTATATATTAAGGAACGCCCTTAGCTATACGTGGAACGCTCTATAGAGGATGAGGTCGTGTCTACATTACTTGCCTGCTAGGGTACGATGGTCAATGCTACATTAGTGACATATAGCAGCATTATTATCCGCCCACTGCTACATCTAAAGGCACTTGACCGAGTGTACGTATGGAGGGACGGTCTTGATTTGAGGTTGTTGTGGAAAACGCTCAAGAACGAGACTATGTCGACTGCCCGCTGAGAGGGTACGGCGTATACACTAGTGACACATGCTTACAGCTGCATCCAAAGTGACTCATGCCTGCTGCAGCACAAAAGCTCCGGCGAACGACATTAGAGGCGCCGGCATCGACTTCAACGCGGATGCTGAGCTGTGTAAGGAACGTCATAAGCAGTCTACTACTGTCCCTGTTCGCCGCAGTAATCGCACTGATAGAGCAGTTCGCGCGAGCCTGCAGATCGGGGAAATCTTGTCTTGTTCTCTCGGAGACTGCAACCATCGACGCTGTTTATTATCGTTGTGGAAGAACCTTACTAAGGGAGCCTTGTCTCCAATTCACGTACGACTAAGGCCAAGCATGTTCAAGAGCTGAGGAATGTTCCGGGCGCTGTTCTCACGCCTAGCACAATCCGTCCGCATACGACTGCATTTTGTGAGACAGAAACAGTCGGATTTGGCTGGGCTGCTTTTCCGCCATGCTTTCTTTCCTCTAACGTCGCTCAGCTAAGCAAGATGGAGGTGAGGTGTTCTTACAAGTACATGCTTGGCTAGGAATAGAGCAATGAAGCCGAGTATGACTGCATTGATATAGTGATTTCCTGCTCGTCTGCTGTCTCCAAGTTTCGAAGCTGCCTTGCTTGGACTCACAGGCCACAGCCGAGCGCGTCTACGAGGCTGAAATAGTTACCTACGAGCTTATCCTGCGGACACGGCCAGCTAGAAGCCCCCGCATGTCTCATCTCGTTCGTAGAGGTGCAAAGAAGTGTCCTTCACCTTGTAGCGGGCATAGTTGACTATGAAGGTGTGAGTTTCCGCACCCTGTGGCCGTCATCCCGACCAGACCGAGCTTGTCGATGGCCGGCGCTGACTATCTCGTATGCCATTGTGGAAGTGTGAGGCTTTGGAATTGGGTGGCTGAAAACACAAGCAGAAGGACGTCCATATAGCTTAAGAGCGGAAGAGCGACTGACCCCTTTAACACTGCATTCTCTTGATTGATACCAACTCAAAGGGCGTCGACAAGCATCGACACAGATTCTTACTCCTCGTCAATTCTTTCTTCGCTGTCGAGGTCTTATGTGAAGCTTTGCATGCAGCAGCATAGTCGTTGGATGAGTAGACTATCTCGAAGAAGTACATGTCTACTACAAGGCGTTGACGTGCCTCTCTCCGAGAATGATCTTCCGCTCGCAGCGATTGATAATATCGCTTCACCGGGTTTTGCGTTACGCAATTCCACAAGCGAGCAGTCCGTAGGTCGTGAGAAGGCCATAGCGATCATACTTTTTCTACCCGTATTGCTAGATAGCCGATTCCAAACAACGCTACTGCATCCATGCTACATTGCAGTTAACGGTCATCCGGCCTTAGCTGGTCCTCCATCGGCACTGGAGCCACTCGAACTTATGCATACGGACGTTATGGAAAAAGGCGAGAAAGTGATCCCAAGAAGCTGACGTCTAGCGATCCAACCTTGGAGCAAATCCAGGCATTATGAGCTGAGTAAGCCGGGAGAGCGATCGAAAAGCATTGGTTCATCCACGATTGGTCACCGTCACCCTCTTGCCCATTATAATACAGACTATTGGTCATCCACGATCGCATTTCCTGGACTCCCTCGACCTGTCGTCTCCAAGGAGTGTAATAATGCTCATCTCTCACACTGGAGAACGGCTTCGTAAGGGACTTCATCCATTGCGGGCAATGCGAGGTGCGTGTCGTCGCCATTATTGTGCACCAGGTTGGCGCAGTCATACGGAGGAGCATTCCGTCAGCACAACATTTCAATCTCACTGAGTGGGGAGCTTCGCAAGATGCCACCAAGTGTAGTGGATCGGGAGTTAGCAATGAGCTGCCAGACATGCAACTGGAGCAGCTTTCGGAATACATATTAAGCAGTAAGCAAGGGTGCTTCGGCAGCTCAGCACACAGAGCACTGGCAAGGTACGATATTGATTGGATGTAGTATGCACTACGCTATAAGCAGAGACATTCCCTCTTGCCCTGATCTCGGTGCGATAGATTCCAGGCTGGCCGTGCCTGCCTCGATGCTACCTGTGGAGCTGCCCTTCTGCTCCTGTCAATTCTTATATCCGCTGCCCTTGCTAGAGCCAGCATCGCGGTCGGACTTGGTCTTCTGTGACTGTGTTGTCGCTAGCGTTGGCAGCAGCCTCTAACGGTCGGCCACGAATCAGGGCCTTCTTTCATCTTTAATTTGAATGGAGGCGTCACTACTTCTCCTCGCGTCGGCAAAAGATCCGTATCGATAGCAAATATGTTGGGAACGTCTGCTTGTCTGACCACCAGCGAGGCGTACTGTAGGTCCCGGTCTCCCTGAGTGTGGCTCTGTCTGCCATCTCATGCTTGTACAGACAGCCGCGCTTGGTACAATCGCACTCGCCAGTCCTTTCCAGTAACGCACATGACAAATGGCTTTGGATAATGACCAAGGCGAGCAGCTTCCTTGGCATCACTATTGGAATTAGAGACAGTGTCGATAAGCGACTGCCTCTTGTCACCTAGTCTCATGAGCAGTAGCTCGACGGTCACGAGTCCCGCGACGTTGGCAGACTGAGCTGGAGTATCCCGTGCAAGGTACGTGAAACCAGGAGGCGCATCAATGTCCTGCTCGAGGTTGTATGTCATGCAGGTAGGTGCAGGGAGCGCTACCCGCATACCACATGCCGTCGGTCTTTCTAAGCTGCATGGTGCGTTGGACACCCTCAAGCCGGACCTTGAACAGTAGCTCGTCCGCTGTAACGAGTGGGGTCCAGAAAGTGATAAAACTGGGCGCGCGCATTGCGGAGTACTGTAGCATCGAGGCTGGGAAGTTGCTTCAGTGGTTGGATATTAGCGATACCGATCACCAGACTTTCTAGAACTCGTAGGTTCGTGGAGTCGAGATGAGAAAGTACGTAGACCAATGGCCCTATTTTCGGTGCAAGCCAAGACGGTTGTGACGTTGATGTCCAAATTGAGTGAAAGAGAAAGCCTCACGGCGGTGAAGGCGGATGATTAGGATGAGGCGGTCCGTTCGATCGGCTACGAAAGAAAAAGGTCGTTGGCCCGTTCATGGCCTCAACTGCAAGCAATGGAAATCGCTAGCAGATCACAGCCTTCATCACCGGATAGCTTGTGAGCATCTCGTGAGCCACAGATTATCGAATTATGATTCTCCGCTCTCGTATGTATCTCTGTTTCGCACGGGGTCGTATGGTGGCCACTGTTAGCAATAAAGGCGATGCACGGTCCGATTATATGAGAAACGGTCTTGTTCTGTGCGCTTTGCTTCATCCTCCGGACAGGAATCTGAACAATTGACTGCCACCTGTTATTAAACACTTGAGAGCATCAATGCGGCAACCCCTCCCATGCATCTCAGGTGGCCGCCAGCTAGTATTGTGTTCTACTCAGGCTGCTGGATTGCGGAAAGGTGAGTCCGGACAAGGTTGCTATAGTATGACTGCGGCTGCCGAACGGTACGTGAAAGTCCTCGCGGCGGAAGGTCTCACAGGTGCTGCAGAAGGGTTGGCTTTGGAGTGCGATAAGACGCTAGCAGAAGGTGAGCAATGCCTGCTAGACGATGAACCTACCTCGTTAAGGACAATCAGGTGCTGATCTTATGCCGCCTTGGTGTTTTTGGATTGGAAAGCAACACGGCGGAGGGTGTTGCAGACCGACTTTAGCCAGAAGGATGATAGTCTAGAATTTGGATGACCGGGATCCGCGTCAGCTACGTGCTTGCAAGTGAGGGAGTTAATGGTCGAAAGTGCATACGTGATATTGAATCTAGGCCTCGGGACGACACTGGATGCACTGAGTGGCAAACGGGGGTCGAGCGGTCTTGTGGCATTTACCAGGAAGAAATCTGGACCTCAGGATTGAAGAGGATCCTCTGAGTTGCCAAAGTAGTGTTTGATGCGCTTCGTTACGTGGCATGGCCTTTTCAGTGCTGGTACCTCGGAAAAGCAGCGGCCCCAAAACATGAAATTCCTCACAGAAACCTCGCTTCTGCGCAGCGTTACTGTCGCTTGCTACGGCTAGCAATCAGGTTGGTCGGAGGGGTACCTTGCACGACCCTGAGTGCTGTGATCGAGAGAAAAGGAGAAGATGCGGTTACGCAGGCAAGGCGGACACTGACACATGCAATTGCAGGTGCGAATGTCATATAGCAGGGAAAGATTGCTGCTACTGCACTTTTACGTTGCTGGAGGATTTTTGTAAGTTTTGCAGGCCGCGCCAGTTTACTCTCCGACGTGGTTTCGATTCCTTTTAACGCGCAGGCTGTTATACCGTATCCACAGCCGGTGGTTCGGGCAGCCCTTGCCTAGGGGATGACAGCTGCATACCCTCCGGCTCCGCTTCAAAACGAAGTATCCAAAACGAAGTATCCGCCTCAGGGCTGTCCGCAATGCACTGACGCCGACCTCTTACTCATCCTTGCCCTGACAATTCGGGTGATATTGGTTCTTCTCATCGCGTGCAGCCATGCATGTAAACCCCGTCGACGAAGTACTATCCGTATGACAGTACCCAGACTCCTTTTATCGACGTTAGTTGGGCAGCCAATGCACATCAAATTGCACTAGACATACACTCCCTGTCGTAAAGCAGTTGGCACAGACAAAAGCGTACTGATCGCACCCAATGCTTGCTGCTTGTACTAGAGTTGCAGTCCAAGGGACCAGGAGGAAGAAGAAAGCGAGGCCGTTTGTTGGCGTCATATTGTCTGCTACTCAGCTACTGCTGCTGCATCTTGCTTGGTTGAGCTTAAGAACGACGACGGAAGTCCGTTGACAATATCTGTAGTCCGTTTGTTTGAGGTTTTCTAGCAGAGGGAAAGTGCTGTAACACTATAAGAGCATCTATACAAGGAGTCATCGTTAGTTATGCGCGAGAGAGCTCAACTTGTTCCGCGTCAAGCCGCTTTGCGTGGATCATAGTGAAAGCCCACCGAAGTTGATCCTAGACAAGCTTCCGCTGCGCCCCTCTCGTTCTACCCTCATCCCAGCTGCTCTGGAAACTCATGAGTGGTACTCATGCACTTAGACCTCACATCCTTTCCGCAAAGTCCTATCTTATTCCTTATCGTTAGTTATATGCGCGAGAGAGCCCAACATGTTCCGCGTCAAGCAGGTTTGCGTAGATCATGGTGAAAGCCCACCGAACTTGATCCTAGACAAGCTTCCGCTGTCAGGGTCATAGGAAACGTGGTGCTTTGTTGCATGGTTCTTTTAATAGCGGGGCCAGTAGATGTACAGTACACAGGACCGGCAGATGTCAAGGAGCGGCAGAAGATGTTTTTGGACCCGGATCTTGTACGCAGTATTCTGGATCGCTGAGACATTCACTACCTACTTCCAGTCCACTGGCTTTTGGCCGTTGTGGTATGGTGGCTCCCCAATGGCATTTGCGCTCCTCCAGTCGGTGGACTTGTCGAAGTATAGGACGGAGAACAGCTCAAGCGGCTCGCTCTTGATATCGCAGGCCTATGCGCCGCCCTTGATCGCTCCAGCGTGCGGTTTCACCGAATCCCGCCCTTAAGGTCCAGCCAGATCTCATTCCAGAGTGTTGATCACACGTTGCATGATGTGTTTCATTTTGATGCACAAGGCTACCTGGCTCATTGCCTGTAGACAAAAAGTCAGATGGTTCGTACTTTCTCGGACTCTCAGCTGAAGTCCGCGACAAGGGCTACCACCTTCCTTTCAACTTCCTGAATCACATAGTGATACATGTCGAGCTCCGGACGCAACATGGAAGCTTCAGTCCCGTGAAGATGCCCGCTATGCTGGAGACATCTGCCAATGTCACTAATGCTGATACTACTTAGGAGGAGATGTGGCTGCCGGACACGGAGGCTGGTTGATGGTCTCAAGGAGGCACCCAAGCAGTCAAACCCGGTCTTCTTGGTCTTGGGAGACGGGCTTTTCGCATTGCTCTTGAGCCGAAGTCTGCTCCATAGTACTACGCTTCTCTTCGTTGGCAACGCCAGCAGTGGAGAATCTGCTCTGCTTGCAGCCCGAATTGGACATGCTCTCTGATATGCAGCGACCCTGGCCATGCACTGAGCATGGCGTCGAATCTGCCTCTGCCGCACGTCTATGCCGTACTGGCACTGTCAGAGTAATACCGTCGTAACCAGCATCGGGTGTAGCTGGATTTCAGCGAAATCAGAGAAATGAAGCCATCCGCTCTCCAGCATGCCGACATTGTCGGACGATGGAAGGTTTGAACAAGCAAGCAAGGGGAGTGTCGAGCCGATGGACCTGAATCGCATGCAATTGCAGCAAAAGCCCAATCCCGGTCGAGGTGATGTGCATACCAGCCGACTAGAGAGGTGACTATGATGAGTATCCATTGGTGCGCGTAGCATCGCCGCTTGCGGATGTCGAAACCGTGGGTGTTGAAGCTAAGGATTGCACGCTACTAGTCACACATAGTAGCGGCTGCGGTATCCACCAGAATGCGGCCCGCTCGGTGGTGCCGAAAGCTGCTTTCACCATGTTTACGTCGATTTACCGAGGAGTCAAGAGCTTGCGTAGGAGGTACTGATACAGCGAAATGCGATACCATGTATCAAAGTTCTTGGGGTACATTCCACATCGCTGACACAGTCCGTTCTCTGGTGAATGTCTGTTCAATGCGCAAATGGCAATTACAGCTTGTTGCTGATGTTAGCAAGAGCCCGCCGCACGCTGTATGTTGTCAGCCTGATTTGAAACGCTCCAAGCGCCTCTGCGGAGCGGGCAACGACTACTATTAACGATGTCAGCAGCCTCTATGAATGTACTCCAATAACTCCGTCGCGGACTCGCCTTTAGCAAGTTATTAGTGTTCGTCAACTTATCTTGGATTCGAGCACTCACGACAATCGCAACTGATTCACCTCACTGCGATTGTCAGATACCGTTGACTGCAGGCTGTGAATCAGCGGTAATAGAGACTTTCGTGGGCCCTAATAGGCACTGTAGACTTCCAGTTCGGCAACGAACGTATAGGGTTTGCTGATGCCGCTCGATCTACTGGGATGCGAATGCCCGCCGGATCCACAAGCCAAGTCCAAACGACGAACAGCAGGAGCTCAGCCTGGGCCTAGGCATAGCTGGCGTCTGCGACGGTTTGCCGTCGAAGTCGTTATCAGAAGCTCCGGCGCCGTTTGATTACATGGTGCGTACAATTGGCTCTATCGTCGCTGCTTCCAATGTTAGCACTACATCTATCAGTTTCTCCTGCCTCCTGTCGGCCGTCTCTATGTGCGTAGTCGCCTGTAAGGACGATATAGATCTCACCTTGACGCAACCACGATGGCTTGTTCGTCAAAACCTGCGAGCATCTAGTACTGCAAGGGCTCTCGACCTGTCTCCTTCACAACAAGCCAATACATGCATAGTCCAATTCCACGTATCTTGGCTACGGCCGTCCTGTCTGCTCTCATCACCATCACCAATTCTCGGGACGCTTTTGCCTGCCGATTCCTACTTGTCTTGAACACTTGATATGCGCAACATCATTTTTCTGGCCATCGGAATTACTGAGAAACGAAATGCTACTGTCAATCTGGGTCGACAAGCCGTACATGTCTAATGCGAATACCGTAAAGCAACAAGTCGGGGTGGTGGTGAACAAAGCCGAGCCAGTGACACGATTTGCTGCTCTTCAGACGAAGCAGCGTTGCTATTGGCTCACACCAGTCGTCTGGAGCGCCGAAGGGTCTGCTAGTGCAACGGCGATGGGATGACTGACGCACGTGCATATAAGAAAGTATCATCATGGTATTATCCGGCTATCAAGAATGCGAATAGGAAGAGACTGACACAATTGACGGGCTCCGCATGCAATGGCGCAACAGCAACACAGTGATATCTAGCGCGGCAATCTCATGATCATGCTCGGCCGCATGAGGTGGGCGGTGGTGGGAGGCAACAGCAGAGGATATGCAACGGAGTGCACACATCGTGATTCGTCTTGCAGTGAGAGAGACGTCTCTTCCTCTCTTCGACAGAAGGAGGCTGCAAGGCGCAAGGCAAGCCAGTCTCTTAGAGATACATGGACATCGGAGTTATTGCAGAGGCGTCTACCGCGTCCAGGCTCGTCCTTAGGGCATCTTCATATTGCTCATTCCTCGGACTCGGCCCAGCAGCCACAGCGAACGCAGCAATGCATGCGCCAAACCAAGACCGGGGACGACGACTTTATCGACCCCTTACCGCGCCTGGCCAAAGTTCAGCCCGTGCAGGAGCGAAATCGCAAGCGCCAGTACTATCACATCTTCCCCGGCGATGGATCTGACGGCGCATCCGACCATGTGGACGTGCAGCACTTCCGTAGAAAGCGGCCATTTGGTCGTGACTTCTCCGAGCCACTGCTTGAAGGTCGATCAATGCGAAGCCATAAGTCTAAAGATCACCACATTCACACCACTCTGAGCAATCCCGCGCTTTTTGATCGTGGCAAGGGCCTTGACGGATCACGTTTCCACAGCATGGCCAAGGGTGGACTGCGTACAATGCTCAGCCGAAACTATCACAACTTCGGGTACGCCTAAGGTGCTGGAGACTCGCCCGAAGACATCGTCTCAGCTGTTAGCGACGCGCCGATAGCCGCAGAAGTTGAGCGCAGGGAAGACGTGCTGCATCGCTTATCGCGCAAGCGCGAGCAGATCTCTTGGGAGCGCAATGTAGCAAGATTACGGCGAGAGCAGGTCCTCGACGAGTTTAATTACGCCAACGACCAGGTCAAGAAATTCACCGCTTCTGCTGCAGCCATCGAGGACGAATATTCTCTGCGGCTCCGCGAATTAGCGGCCTGCAAGCACGCGATCAGCGATACTAAGAAGAGCACCTCTAGTCACCTAAGCCGCGAGGCCAAGTGGCAGGGGGGAGGAAGTCGCTACTAGCAAGCAACCGGTGGAGAGACCTAGTCATGGAAGCTGTGATTCGAAATGCCATACTGGACGAGGCATCGATAGGACCAAGGTTGTCGTGAAACATTCCTACAGCTGTGGATGCTGTCGAGCGCTTCGACCGCGAGATCACAACCATAAGAGGCATTGCGGCTCCGAGGACCAAGGTCGATATTGGCATGTCGGCACCCAAGGCTGGAGAGATGCAGTGCGGGGGCCGTTTACAGGTACCAATGGGCAAGCAGAAGTAGACTTACTAAAGGAGCTGCTACGAACCGCAGTATCTCTGTATGGGTATGCTCCTCATCGTGGAGAACGACATTGCTGGCCTGTCCAGTGACTTGAAGGCCACAACGCAGTACATGCAAATCAACTTCCCGGCCGAGATACAACTCCCAGAACTCTTCCAGCTCGGGCCCTCTGAAAGGCTGTTCTCCAAACTCTCGTACCACTCAAGACGACTAATACGTGTTCGCTGACCGGCCTTTGTGCTTTTGGGTGAAGATAGCTATTGCAGTCACCGGTTTGAATGATCGAGCATGTGCTGAACTCATCAGCTTTGCTGCTGGCGAGAAATTCGACTCGATCATGCTGTCCCGCAAGAATGCCGAAGAGCTGGCACCTAGATTGCTGTAACTGCCCATCGCCGAAACCTGCCACTGGCGCTGGCTTGCTGCTCTTGGCTTGCCATGGGTGTGGCTTCTCTACCTCTGGCGACTATGGGAGCAGGCTCGCTAGTGCTTGGTAGGTATTAGTATGCATTTTGGATGTGATCGGAACGTCCCTTGGCCGGGCTACCACCAGAGCTTGCTCACTTGCGTCTTCGCGACTCTCCAGCCTCCAGAAATCTTGACGTTGGCGATTTACATGCATGGTCTTTACGGGCGACCGCCTGCTAAGCATCTCTCTGGTTTCTCGATCGAACCTCTCCGACAGACACAGACTTGAGGTGTGGAAATTGCGAGGCGCTTCAATCTTTAATCTTGCTGCGGTTTTGCAGGTCCTGGGGCGATCCTTGCTGAGGTCACCCGGAATGATTGCTCACGGTGAGCGACAATCATGAATGTCGTTCCACGCACTACATTTTCGACCGCCTGGTTGGATGGCGCCGAGCACTATGCCTAGCTGCATCCTCCCCCTCCTTAGCCAGCTGTCTGCGAGGAAGACATGTATGATCTTCTTCTTCGCCAGCATTGGCAGCCCCCCTTCCCTCTGTCCAACATAGCATTTTGCGCAATTGGGAGCTCCAAAGCTCTTACCAATTTCCATGGCGGTCTCACAGGAAAGCCCAATGCCCGCCATCACACTAGTGAATGAGCTGTCCGGCTCGGCTGGACCTGACTTGTTAACGGTCTTGTCGGCCTTGACCTTGATTGACGGTCCCTGCGACTCGGATACTTCCGCAACCTATTTCGGTCCGTCAGAATGGGGACAACGACACCTATCAGGGTTGTGCCTTTCATGCATTATGCGGCGACCAAGGAGGGAGACGGCAGCGGTGGGAAGAAGGCAGCCTCCAGGAGCGGTCCAAGTGCAATGCACTCGAGGTCAGCTGTCTGATATGCAGACTTTTACAAGCTGCCGAGCGAAACAACAGAGCAACTTCCCGGCCCTGAGTGCAGATTCGAAAAGACTGGCAACTTAGGAAGGCTGCAGACTTGAGGTGATTGCCAGTCGAAGAGTTGAGTTAGCTCTGGCAAGCTTGCGGTTCTGCGAAAGCGTCGGCATTCCCCACGGGCCTCATCGGGCCCTTTTTGAATGCTTCAAATCACTCTTGAATTACATCGCCTACTCTCCGGTGCCGAGGGCACAATGGACTGGCATTCCTGGGGGCCAAAAATCAGCCTCAACGGCCAGTACAATTGACGCAACGCACTCACAATGGCAGTGTCGAAAGACCTCCAACCCCGGGCTGCGAGAGATTGTGACGAGTGAGTTTCGACGAGCATCAAACTCTACCAGAGCGTCTGCGTACTTCGTCAAGGTCAACTGGCGCCTTCTGTATGACCAGACAACTCTTCGTGGCATACTTATCACACATGCAATCAGCAGGTACCTTCTGCCGATCGGCAAGTTTCTCCTGCGAAACTTCGGATATTGTGTGTGGCATACTGTCAAAGCGCTGGCTTACTTTGTCAACATCAGCCGGCACTCTCTGTGTGACTAGCCGGCCGGCTCGTCATGGTTTACGTCGTCAAGGTCCGCTGGTGGATTCCACGTGAAGTATTGACGTGCTTCGGCGGAACCGGCTGATATCTCTGTCTGAAGCGTCAGCGTATTCCACAGCAGGCGCCTCCTATACGATAGGCCGGCTCTTCGTGATAAGTTTCGTCAAAGTCAGCTAGTGCCTCCTGTGCGAAGCGGCTGGCACTTCTCATACGAAGCGTCGATCTGTTTCGGGCTGTTCTGATCAAGGCACCACATCTCCTATCACATCTGCCGATGTCGACCCACGAAGTATGCTCGGCGCTTATGTCGTACCACCTTTACTCTCGTCGACATGCTCT
Source organism: Teratosphaeria nubilosa (assembly GCA_010093825.1). Taxonomy (NCBI): domain Eukaryota; kingdom Fungi; phylum Ascomycota; class Dothideomycetes; order Mycosphaerellales; family Teratosphaeriaceae; genus Teratosphaeria; species Teratosphaeria nubilosa. The sequence goes on from ML995925.1 coordinate 37,510, forward strand.
TTGTCCGCAGCATGAGCATTGAGCACGACTAAGTTTCACTTGATATTGATTTGATGCACAGTCTCTTCGTTCATTAGCGTACGCCGACCAACCTTCCACGTACTGGATCGATAGCGATTGGTTCTAATCTTTTTGCCTCCCTCGATGTACATCTCATGAATCTTCTTGAGCTTGTGTCGCAATCATAGTGCAATGCTTGATTCGCACGCCTAAACATCTCGATCCCGCACGGTCAAAAGAAGCGTACGCACGCCGAGATGACCGTGGATCCTTTCCTGGCGCCGGACGACTGGGTAGGTGGTGAGATGTGGTTTGAGCTAGTCATGCTGCTATCTGTCTGAGAAGAACAATGCCGAGCTCTCGATATCCAGTCGATATTATGCTCGGCAGGTGTGATGTCGAAACGGAGGTCGGGGAAAGGGTAGAGTGCAAAGCGATAGGCCGAGCCACCAGAAAAGTAGAGCCAGAATCGGATTCCGGTGTTGCCTTAAGTGGGCGCCTGGGTGGCTTGTGATGTGAGTGGGACAGTATGGTTGCGCGGCGTATTGTTCTGGTTGGTATTGGACGGCCATTGCTTCTGCTAGGTTTTTGGTGGGTTATACAATTTGGGAGGAGGAGATCTGAGAGGCAGCTTCGTCTCCGGCAACACTGTGGACGCAATTTTTCGACAGCATCGTTGTGCAGGTCCCAAGATTGTAGCGAGCTTTGGTTGTGCTGCAGCCATAGTAACACAACATGCACGCCGCAGTCGAGCAGCGTCGTACGATCACCTCAACGTACATGCATAGTGCTCCGAAACCTGGTTGACAGGACTCAGAGTTGTGCGAGATCCACAAGACAAGCACGGGGTTATATCCAAGAGCCAGGATGTTTAGTCTCCTGCAGCCCGGGACCTGGTGGCAATGTCCCGACTTCCAATATGCACGCTTCTGAATCAGGCATCACATCCATAGCATTCCATTAGTCAGAAGGCCTAGGAGGCAGAGGCAAGACAGATGAACTCCAATCCTGCAGCTCCTCGGTTTGCTCATCATGCCCGTCTCGGGCACTCCAAGATCGACGATTGGAAAATCACTTCATATCCTGTCTATGCTTGGGTTTCCAACCTGCTTGCAGGGCTGCAAGCCGTTGGACACAAGCGGGTCAAGCTCGCTGACGCATTGAGCCTACATAGGTAGTGACATAACCATAAGCTGACTCGCCAGCGGGCATCGAATAGGCGGCTGAGCAGTGCCTCACCCTCTGCCTTCGTCGAGAGCAAAGGTGTGCTCTCGCGCCAGCAGCCTGTCGTGCCGGAGGTTGGTAGCAATTGGAATGGCAGATATGATGGCGACAACGACAGTGAGGCTGTCGGATGGTCTTGTCTGCATGATGTTCTGGGCGGCCGCGTGATGGAATTATAGTTCCACCGCCTTGATTTCATCGCTGGGAGAGTGCAGAGATGACGGTGGCCGTGTTGGGAGGACGCTTTCGTTTATTTCCCGCATAAGATGCATTCATGTTGGCCTTGAAGCAAGCGACAGATGTCTGGATCATGCTTGCCAATGCCTTCTTTAGCGCAGCACTTACACGCACTGTCTTGGTTTCTTGTTTCTCGTTTACCGCTGGTAGTAAGGCGGAACTCGAAAGCGAAATGATGCTGGAACAGCCAATACCACGCGAGCGTACTGAAGCCAAGTTGTGCGTAGGGTAGACAGCGTACCCCCCGAGACCGCCAGAGCTCACTGATATGCTCAGCCCGAGAGGCGTTTGAGGCATAAAGAAATTCCTGTTATTGATCAGTTGATCATCCCTGTGTTGAGTCAGTGGATCGAATTGCGTGGCTGTGCGTGCATGCGTAGGAAGTGATGACGCTAGCGGTGGCGGGGGCGCTCACTCCTGACACAGTAAATGCTGAGGCATGAATATAGAATGCTTCCGCGTATAGTTCGCTGCTGCTGGGACTACTGCTATAGCATCGCACCTCAGCATCTTCAGACGCAGTTGCGGCAATACACAGATTTTGATCGTCTTATCACAAACCTGACTTCTATACTGAACCATGGCAGCATTCTCCCCAACGGCTCCGCAGATTTCTGCATGCATGACACGCTAATTGGGTCCTGCATGTACCATCTAGTCAACATGCTGAACAGATGCCTTCGAGGCACGGAAGGGAGCTGCCGCTCCAGACACGGTCCACGGGAAGAAGTAGGTGGGCTCGGCCGACAGGCCTAGAATTGACCAAAGTACTCATCGTCTTTGAGCAAGAGCGGAGGCTCTTGGAGCAGATCCGAGCCTGCACAATGTTCATCATCCCTGAATCCCACCGGCTTCTGACAGCATCTCACAGGAGAAAGAACTTGAAAACCCTAACTTCACCTTCGAGACAGTGCTCGATTTGCGCCTTTCTGATTGCCTGAAAATCTCCTGCAGCTCTGCTCAAGGACTGAGAGAATGCCTAGCCATCAGAACTGATGCAATCGCGCGCCGCCACATCGAAGCATTCCGGTCCTGATCCTGACCGCACTCTCACGTCTTTGTCATCTATCTTGTCAGCACCCGGTTCCGCGAAGCTCGCCTGCAATTCTATCTTGATCTGGGTACTGCATCGCCGCTAATTTGACGCTTTGTCTGCCATAAGCTCACTTTCCAATTGAAATGCCTTGAGACGTCCAACCCCAAATTGCAAATCCGGAGCGATTGCGATAAGTTAGCCTTTACAAGCCCGCGATTCAGGTGGATGAAACGTTGTCGTACTCCATCGAAATCGATCAACGCCTTTTGTATAAGTGTGCGGCTTTTCGTGCGAATGTTGTATTTTGTTGTCATCGTAATTCGTTAAAATCAGCTGGCGTTTTGTGTATTGCAGGGTGAAGTCTCGTGCCCAGGTTGCATCTTGTATATTCCAGCTTGGAAGACTCACAGAGATGACGCTTCGTTGTAGGCCGATCTGGCCCAACGTTGCGAGAGGAGCGAAGCAGGCGCTTGAGCTTGCTAGTGGGTGGCGTACGCAGCCAAGCCGCGGGCGAGGAAGAAAAATTTGTTCGAAATGTGCGGACGACTGTCGCAATTTGATAGTGACGCCACTTTGGCAGCGTGGCTTAGAGCGGTTGTGATGTCAAATGGGAAGTCAAGGACTCGGAGTTGCGAGGAGTTGCTGAGAAGTATCCCAGTAGCGGCAGGAGGTTCCTTAATATTTACTGTCGTGGCAAGGCAGGCGGTTCCATAGCCGTGAAGGGGCGACGACCGAACGATAGGTGCCAATAATTGGCAAGTGCCTGGCGCGAGTTTTTGAACGTGGCGTAGTGAGGGGTGGTACCAGCGGTGGCGTTACTTGTGTACGTTTGGTCTCGTCTCCTGAAGATCCTCATTAGATCGGCGCATCGCAGAATCTGCCGACTCTCGGAAAATCGCTAGTTGGCATAGGGCGTGATGCCAGTGCCGAAGTCAAATCAGATTCGGATCAGTGGAACCAAGCGAAAGCTACCATAAGTAGCGAACGTATGCGCAGGTATAGGCGTAGCAGCAAGGTGTCGAGCCTGCAGCAGATTGCGATCTCTCGCAGGCTGCACTTGTTTCCGCATGAGAGTACTCGCCGTACTGCCTGACCCACCACTTTGCTGCCGTGTGCTTCCTTCTACATATCCGCATTTCTTTCTCATCTTCCTCTCTAGTCCAGCTTCATCTTCCCAAATAGCGGCGCCTTGTGGATCGATACTGATGCCAGTATGGTCCAGCTCCTATCGAGCCCGCCTTTGCTCATTGACATAGCATAGCTCGAAGTCCCAAACAGCTGAATATAGGCTTACTCGGCCTGCCTGATGATCCTTCATCGCATCGGACCTCCGGACGTCCACACAGCTATGCCTTCCTCCAGGCTTGCGAGAGGCGAGGGTTTCTGCTCTCGAACTGCAGGCCTTCCAACGCCAGCTGTAGCTCGATAAACACATTCATCGGAGCCTTTACTACGATCCGCACCCGTAGGACTGCCGCAGGCCGCCTGCTGATCCGCCATTACAACCAGCCTGTAAACCCCGTGCAACGCAATGTGCCAGACCAACGTCAAGTCAATGTATTCCTGCCTCATACGTGAGGGAAGACGCTGCTGACCTCTGCGCATAGTGCATGTCCTCGTTACTGCCTACGCCATCTGCTTAGGCGGCGATAATGGCTGTAGCCTTGCGAGGGCCCGTGGGTGGTGAAGATGGGGTCGGAAATTGAGCTATTTGACTCTGCTCTTACTATCTGCTGGATGGTTCGTCGGAGAGTGATACAGCAGGCATGAAAGTGCCATGTGGTGGCTTGGATATTGAGTACGTGGCGAATGGTCATTGTAGGGAGATTGCAGAAATGGCAGTGTCCGAAGAGCCCCTGAACAGCGGAAGTGACAAACAGGAGCTGTGGATCATATGAATGTTGCCTAGTGTCTCCGGGTAGCAGCCTGCGATCCAGATTTTCTTAAGGACCTTCGTTACCACTAGGCGTGACGTCGGCATCAATCACGTTGCTCAACATTCCTGCACTGCTCAACAATGTCGCACAAGCACTCCAGTCTAGCAGAGAACTCACACTGGACAGTCAGAACAGAAATTTGAAATGAATGCATCTCCTCACCGTCCTCGTCCTCGTCGTCCAAGAAGAGCTCTAACTCATCACTGGTGTCGCTTCGCACAGAGTAGAGGTACGTGAACAATGCTGCGCCCAGCTCTTCATGCATCGCAGGTGCCAGAGTTGAGGCTTGCCGAGGACAAATCTTTGCCAATGCGCTTTCGAAGGTCTCGGAAGCTACCAAGTTGTCAAGCGGATGTCGGATTTTCGTCTTGGCCGCATGTGACTTTCGTGAGCGTCCTGCCTTTTGGATTTCCTTTGAGACACGAGTCTTTCCCTCCTGAGGTGGGTCTGTCCAATAGGCGTACCACCTGATATGGAACTGTCTCTCGCAATTGGCCAGTCAGTACAACGTAATGCTTTGACTGTCCCAAGGTGGTGATTGCCGCGAGTTCCTCCCCTTCCGAGGCGAGCCCGAAACTTTTGACCTTCTGACCAAGGAGGGTCGTTGATAGATATCTCACCCAGGACGGACTTTTTCAGACTGACGCTAAAGCCATTTCTATCCAAACTCTTAAAGACACTGTGCAGGTGCCGCTCATGCTCGTCATAAGGTCCTGGGAAAATAACGATGTCATCAATGTATGCCTAGCGAACTCACGACAGTCCCGGAACAAATTGTCCAAACTCCCGTTGAACGTACTGCACGCTGTCACAGTGTCCAATAACGGCGATGTCCAGACACTTCTGTCCTCGAGCATGAGGCAAATACGATGGCGCTTGCGTATGCTATCTGTGGCCTCCGATAAGTAGGGAATGCGTATAGTGACGGCTGGCACAGGGTCCTTAATAGAGGACGAGCAAAGGCGTCTAGACTGCGCATGATGTGCTATCTTCGAAGGCGTGTACGAGCTTCATGGTCAGTCGTAGCACTTGGAGCGCTCACGACAGCAGGTATCATCTGGGGCGGGGATTTCATGTGCGTCAGCGAGTCCCCTTGCTCCCGTCTTGCTGTAGTCACAGCGCCTCCCCAGCGATTGAAGAATAGCGTGAAGGCGTGACCCTCATTGATCGCCCAGAGCAAGCACCTCGAAATCATGCCCAATCACGTCGTTGCGCACTGCTGAGCCTCTTCTCCCACGCCTTCGGCTGATATTTTGTAGTCTTCTCTGATTGTTGGCTCAATCAGTCAAGCTTTGAAGCTGGCAATGTATCAGCCATTTCAACTTCGGCATACGACCTACCTTCAAATGCCCCGGAGAAATAGCCCTCGTTTAGCTGCCCAATCTTGTAGATTCTTGAATCCTGATCTCAATTGGCTCAGTCAGACGTGGAAGTTCAAATCAGCACGTATGCTCGGAATCAAGCCCATCTGTAATCACTGGAAAACGACGGCAGTCTGTCCTCAATCCAGTCCATGGAGCAAATGCAGGTCACGGTCAGTGGCAGATGAAATATTTCAGTATAGCGCTCTGCATCACATACATACGCCTTCAAGCTCCAAAGCAGCCGCCTTGCTTGGGCGAGACTTGACATCTTCCATGTGGTCCATCATTGACAACTAGCTCGATATACATTATAGCTAGCCGCTCAGAGCCTCGAGCCTGAGCACAGTGGCATATACAATCATTATCATACTCCCAGACAGACCCTGCCGGTCTGTACGAGCAAGCTGCCAGCAACGAACAACCTTACAGCGACGTAATGTTTCCGCGGAAAAGAATCAACACTCCAGAGCCTTGAGCGTATCGAGCATCCCACTGTGAAAGCGGACGAGGGCATCTCTCAAGGGCGCCCGCGCTGCCCGATCTGCCTGCAGTCGCTTCTCAACTCTCGCCACTGATTGCCTCACTGATGAGCGGAACTCGACGGACCGCAGAGCGACAAGTTCTCTGAGTAGCGTGTTCCTAAGCCTGGAGGCGATTTCGCCGCGTTCGCCGTGCTGACCGCTGGTCTGCTCCAGGCCGGCGAGGGAAATGTACAGATTCTGGAGTGCCGCATGTGTATTCCGCAACGGTGTCGTACCACATACAGGTCCAAGGGTCAATGTATCGTCATCGAGACTCACTTCGTTGAATATTCCAAGACCAGTGCCGTCCTGTCCAGATTGAGACATCTTAAAGAGCCGTGCATGCAGCTCCGTAGCCTGCTCCATGCTTGTAATACGCAACTCTCCGGTCGTTGGGAGATCGGTTGTTGGGTGCGTCTCGGTCTCGGCGCCTGTGCTGGCAGTACCTGTAGCAAGTGACAGAAATGCTTCCCGCAATACACGACGACAGGCGACAGGGTCAAAGGAAGCAATGGCGGCGCCATTGGCCCATTCGAGCGCAGCAGCAAGGCAAAACACTGCGGAATTGCAAGTATCAGACACTTGCTGCTGGAATGAAAAAGAGCTTCTGTCGCGTATCCACTGCTTGTTCTTTGGCAACTTGCGGCCTGCCTGGCGCAGCTGGTCGAGGAAGGCCAGAGTGGTGGTGACAGCATCATCAAAGCGTTCTGGATCCGCATCGTGGCAAGGGTCATAGACCGAGATGTGACTGATCTCCACTTCGATGATCGCCAAAACCCAATGCTCCTCCTGCGTGAATTGGATAGGTAGCATGAAGAAGCAGGCTCCATTGGCGTCGGAACAGCCATCCTTCCAGTTCTGGGCGAACACGTGGACACCACGCGTAGAGTCATATGTCGCATAGTCGGCTGCAACAATGTGTGTATTCTCAGGCTCGGCGTTAAGCAGGCGGAGGGCAGTTGTAAGACAGAAGCTGTCGAGCTTGCCTTCAGGCTGCCCTAGTAGATCAGCTGTATTTCGAATCTGATCAGTCCCGGGCAGCAGCTGCAGCTGCCAACCTGCGTCGAGATGGTCTACCGAGACAGCACGCCGCTTGCGCATTGCCTGGAGAGCATCGTCGTTTATCGCGCGCTTGGCCATAATGAGCTGGGTTGCCTCCGGCGCCATATCGGACAAATTGAAGTAGTCAGAGGCGCAACTGGAAAAGCTGCCACGCGAAGACAGGTGGAAGGACGACCAGGAGCCCAGTGTACTTCTTCGTCTGTGACCACCCGCGTGTGCGTAGTCCGCAACGGTGCGTTGTACACTGATGCGCCTTCGATAGCGAGCTCCTAGTGGCGACAGAAAGTTAGGCGAGCAACGGTCGTTGTCGTCGTACTCGTCCGCGGGATTATCTGATTGTACCACACCGCGTTGGCCCCGGCCCTTTTCGCAGGCGGGTGATGAAGACTCAGGAAGACTATGCGTGGGTGATTGCTGTCCCACAATATTGAAACCGTCGTCGATCTCGCCGTCGTATCTCGAGTGGGAATTGTTCTCGTGTTCGTCCTGCCCGATGGAGCTGTTGTCTTCAGGTTCGTCTCGATCGTCTCCGTCTTCGAGGTCGTCGCCTTCGTTGTCAGGGCGGATGCGAGAGCGGGAAGGCCAGGTATCAAGCTCCTCCTGCACCGCTCCTTCCTGCGCTTCCTGCTGCTCTTCTCCCTGCTCTCCCAGCTGCTCTCCCAGCTGCTCTCCCTGCTGCTCGTACTCTCGCTGCTGCTCTTCCTGCTGCCCTTCTCGCTGTGCGGCTCGTTGGGCCTCCAAATCCTCTAGATCGACACTTGCTTGCTCGGCACCACCCTGTGCCCTGCTCCTGCTAAGGTCTGTTTGTCTGTAGCTGTCCAGACGAATCGTGGCAAGAGAAGTAGTGACGATGTCCGGTCCGAAGAAATGGTTCAGTGTCTTCACCACATCGTCGGCAGTCCACCGCGGGCGGTTGCTGGCCCTCAGCTTGTACGCGCCAAAGCGAGCGGAGCGGAAGTGGTAAAGGCGCGCGATGACATGCTGGAGGCTCGTGCGGTGTGACAGCGCCGTCAGGCCTTTCAGAAAGTCTCGACTGGTGACTTTCTCGAGTCCGAAGCACGCAACGAATTGGTGCGGGCGGATCCAGTTATGTGCCTGCAATTCCTTCCAGTGCCCGGCCGCGTTTCTACACTGTGACGTCCGAGACGACGATGGCAGCGTGTGCTCTCTGAGCCATTGATCGATGAAGTCGGCAGTGGGAGGCTGGATTTGCTGCAGATAGTCCAAGATGCCCTTGGAGGCCTCCTTTGCTTCTTCAACTGCTTTTCCGAGCTGGTCAACCCACTCAGGGATGCTCTCGAAAGAAGGAACGGCGGCGGTGATGTTGTTCAGGCGGCGGATGAGTTCGTCAGGCGCTTCAGAGGCAGAGGCGATCATGTGGTCTTCGTGTCATGGTGCAATAGGTGGTAGACGTGCAAATGGTAACGTGATGGTCCTGTTGTCGCTGTTGAGGTGCCGACGGGAGCGAGATGGCAAGCGCGGGGACCCCGCCTGCCCCGCCCCCACTCATGAATGTATGTATCAATTCTGGTTGCGTGTATCAATTCTCGTTGGTGTGTATCAATTCGGTGGCTGGAATGGCTCACTTGTTTGAGAGAATGTTGCATCCTCCTAGCAGAAAGATTCGAAACTCCTACGGCAGCGTCGTGATCCTATCTTTAGCATCAAGGTGCCACCATCTATCGAAAGACTTTATGTTCATGGCGCCAACACCTCCATATGTACCCTCCGATGCCGACAATTTGCGGGCGTGACTCACTTGACTTTGTCCCTATACAACCATCTAGGCACATTCGTGATGCTCGTACAGACCTCTCCTCCTTCACCCTCGGCTCCCGCACTCTCCGCCTCCTCGTCTCATCTATACTTCTCTCCTCCAGGCCTCGTCTACTCGCCGAAATGCCAGTGAGCCTACCATCCGCATCTCTACCACCTCGCCTTATAGCCAGCCGCTCGGCGCATCGCTCGAAGTCCCACCACCAGAGTTCCGACGAGCAGGAATGGTTTAAGATGGCGGAGCCAGAGGAGGATGAGTGGCGGCAGACCAGCCATGCTCTATCAAGCAAGTCCAGAAATTGTATTCACCTGGACAGCGTCTCGACTTGAGCATCTTCCCACAGAAATTAGGCATGCTGCTCAAGAAAGGATAGATGCCTAATTTGCTGTTGCACGCAAAGGTGGCACGCTTTTCGATGGTGTCCGTGTCTATTGTAGTGTTGACTGTGGCGATCCGGCGTCCATGTGTCGGGTATGCTGAAACGTGATGGTGAGGCTGCGCAGAGACGTCTTCGGCGAGAAAACCATGAATTCGGAGCGGTGAGGCTTCGGTCCTGATACTCTCAACTAAGATTGACAACCTATGCAGCCGTCAACCAACCACATGACCAAGTACCTAATCACTTCGAGAGTCGGCAGCTGTTTTCAAGTCAATAGCCCTCGTGACAGCCTGAGAGATGAGGCTGCTCGCGGAAGCTCAAGCGGCAGGATTGATGTCCAAGTTGATTTCCGAAGATCTTTAATGTTGACATGGCAAAAAGGTGATAGCTGGCGCTGCTTTGAAGAGACCGGCGGCCGGCTCATAGATTACGAAGCGTGGTTGACAGCATCCAAAGTCCCATCTCGGGCGTCCAGCAAATGATGTATCAGACTCTCATCCACTCAGCTCTCCATTGCTAGTGGACAGTCCATCGTGCTTTCAATACAGTGATGTGGTGCCATCAAGAGCAAGCGATTTTGAGTGCGTATTGTTTTGTCGCCAGGCCTATCCGCCGTGAACTTTCAATCTTGAGTGCGCTTTCAGTGAGAGTTCGCCATGCTCATCTGGCATCTTGTACTTTCGAATATCCTCATGTCGTCCAGCACTTATGCAAGGCGATTGTAAGACGCTGCTCGCGCGTGAGTCGAGATCTCGCACTTTGCCCTGGAAAGCAGATGAGCAGTGATACAGTGCAGTGCATATCCTGCACCAACAGCTTCTTCCATCATGCAAGCGCTGAGCGCACGCCACCGATGAGAAGACCCATGTATTGGCGCGTCAAGAGCTGCAGATGACCAGAAAGCGTATCAATCAATCAATATCCGAGATTGATACATTTCCCTGCAAAATCTGTATCGGTATCCGAAATTGATACAGCCACGTGACAGTCTCCGCTCTATCGATAACCGAAATTGATACATTGCCCCACCAAAACCGTATCAATATCCGAAATTGATACATGCGAGATCTTCATCATACAAGGGCCAAGGCTCAGGTGCATGTCTATCTGCGCGAACTGCAAAGAGAGTCTGGAACATGTCAAGTCATGGCTCAGAACGAATATATTCCGTGTATCAAGGGCGAAAGTCGCGAGTGAGGGCCAATCTTTGACCGGCTAGACGACGTATCTATCAACTTCGGAACTCCACCAACATCATGACGCTGCCTCCCGTACCTGCTATATCACGTTTCGTCAGTAGTTTGCCCAGTCAAGAATGGGTCCGCGGGCTGGTGTACAAGTTGTCTGATGGCTTGACCGATAGATTGCTCAACGGACTGCTCAATGCTCATCGCTTGATATTTGAATCGGCAAGGCCAAGCGATCAGCATACCCGAGCCACCTCATTCTGAAGCACTTCCTCATCCCCTCGTCATTTTGGGCTGTATTTGTGGTGCCACTGGCTGCATGTGCATCGGTGGAGTCGGCGGAGATGACGCCTAGTCGAAGGACAGACGATGCATGACAAGGTTCACGGCCAGCGCGACCATTGCGTCAGTCGGGCTGAATTCTGCGCGTCAATGGGTCTTCCAGGCCAATGCTCTATGATGGGCAATGGTAGGTAGATGAAGCGCGTGGGTTGGCAGTGCACGAATACATGTTTCCTCGCAGCAAAGCTGCATTCCGCGACCCACGTCGATAATAGAGCATGTGGTGATACTGGAGTATGTTCTGGCGCTCGCGGGATCGAAGACGGCAATTGCTGCTACGGGTATTGCGACGAGTCGACTGGATCTGCGAGTCATTCAGTTGCACACTGCCAGCCATAGCACTCGTCGCGCAGTGGTGGCTAACAGTTTCAACCAAATATCAACTTCTCCGCCTCAGTGCCATTGTCTGCTCTGCTGCATCAACGACACCATGGCAGAATCTCATCGCCACTGCTTGAGCTGTCTGAGTCGTCACCACTGCTGAGACTGTCCAACCATCTGCTATCGAAGCGCCGTAGCCATCACTTCATTGCGTGCGCGTCGGTCGCCAATTTTCAAACAGACCATGCAGCTTACCTCAACATGGCGGTATCCTGCCGTTGCCATAGCTTCTGAACTGTGCCTCTCCGCCAGTCTTAGCAGCAGATCGAGGCGGATCGCCATATCAGCGACAAGTGATTCATTGTTCCGGCCAGGCGGTATGTATCACAGAACATCCCTGTCCAACATCGACTTTGTCTATCTCTGCGGCTCGTTATGCAGCTGACCGGCAACGATCAGTTCAAGAGTCGGCATGGGAGGTAGATGACTTGATGCTGTCTGAATCCTGACCCCGTGGGTCCCACGGTAAGTGCACCGGCCGACCGCCGCGTATTGCTTGTGAAATGGTCCGCGCTCTTTCTGGTTTACGGAACCCTGCCAGAGTGGATGGTAAGGAGGTTCTCGCGACGTCGAGACTTCGGAAGAGACTTGGGTGACAGGTTCAAGTTGGTTCAGTGGTGCTGGTGTTGACCGCATAGCCACGTGCAATCACGTGCGGTCAACCCTTACCCGCGGACTCAGATCTCTCTCGCTGAGTGCCGACTCAGCCACCGCTAACGAGAGATAATACACGCTAACGAGGATCGATACAGAAAATTGATGCGCGCCAATCCCGATCAATGCACGCTAACGAAGACTGATACAGCATCCTAACCAAGATTGATACACGCTTTCCAAGATTGATACACGGGCGCTTTGCAAGATTGATACACAACTGGCCAGAACATTCTGCCTCTCTGCTTTGAGAGTTGCCAGATTGATCTGGGCGGGCTTCGAGACTCACTGTTCATGGCGCGTCACCGTTATGCGACCTACCACGTTGCTCCTCAGAACCCACTTCGCGCATTAAACCCAAGTCCACTCTAGTCAACGCTCTGCCTCGGCGACCTCAAAACGCTGCAAGTCAACGTGCCGACCATGACGAAGCCGAGGCCAGTCTTTAGCGAAAATGAGGATAATAAGTAGCTAAAGATGCAGCAGATACGGGTGATACGGACTGGCAGGATGAAGATGAGTGTAGGACGGAGGGTGTGTGGATACAACAGAGATCCAAGGCGCGCTGGAGGATCTAGCTGAGCGTCGTTGGCTTCGCGAGAAGAACACCCAGAAGCAGGAATACGACGAGATCTACAGCACGACGATTCCATTCGACCCACGCATAATGCATCGAACCCGCTTAACCACTGCGAATTATAACTTCTCACAAACTTCCACTTCATCCCAAAGCGCCTTGCAGCAGGCCCTGGCAAACGCTTCCAGTCATGTCTACACCAATCAAGCGCGTACCAGGACAATCTACCACATCGCAGCGTGTCCCATCGTCCTCTTCCGGCAACGGGGTACTGCTTGGGGCCCTCCGTCATTAGAGGAGCCGCTTCCCCCAGCAGGGCATAAAGATGAAACGCTGGCGAACCCGCCGCTCGTGATATTCGTGATTCCGACATATGTAGGCCGTCCACATTTGGGTCTGTGTGACATCGTCCGGAAGCACGTCCATGAAGCATTCGAGATTGACTGCCTGTACTATGTCCCAGCCAACATCGAAGTACATGCGCAGCTGTCGGGACGAAGAGACCGAGCTCGCTTGTGGCTGGACCGGATATAGCCCAGACTGTGCATCAGGCGACAGTAGCTCCGACGCTAGGAGACTCGCACCTGTGGTTCTGCAGAATAGTGGCCAGATTTATTGTCCATCATATCCTCGCGAAGCTGCCCTAGTATGCCTATAGCAGTGAGTGCCAGCGAGCGTGCTTCTGCTATTACTGGTTGAGGTGGGAGTGTTTATTCCGTGGTCACTTGTCGTACAGCCACCGCAGCCTCCTTTCTGGCAAGCTGACGGTATGTCTTGCTGACCAAAAGCGTTGTGTATTTGGCATATTCTAGGTGCCCTCGACCATGACATCGCCCTGTACGATATACAGCCACTGCTGCTGCGGCGGCGCTGTGGAGCCGATCCGCTTGATTGCAGGCACATCAGCGAGGAGAACCCACAGTTGATGCCTGAAGGTAGAAGTCTGACGGATACCGTGCGCCGCATTCCTTCATGATTCTGAGCGTCGAAGACAAGCGGACATCAGGTGCGTCCAGCTCAGCCGCACTGAGGACACAGCCCAAAGCGGCCTCCTGCTGTACTTTGACTTTGGGGTCCACCATTGACGGCGAAGATGCTGACCGTTGGGCTCTCGAAGACACCGAAATCTCACGGCCCGAGTTCGCGGAGCTCTGGAAATTGATGAAGCGCAGGTTTAGCGATCTCGTCACCGACTAGCTTGCAGTCATGTCGACTTTGGCATATTGACTTGACAGCTTCTTCACCTTATCTGCATGAGCAGCAGTCTTAACGGCAGCCATAACAGTCTTCAGCGCCGCCTGCATCACAGCCAGCTCCAACATTTCCACCGTGTCCACCATGTCGGAGCCGCCGCGCTTCTCATGTCCAAACCTTCGAACATCTGAACCTTCGAAAACGTCCATCCACCCGTCGCTCTTGCTGTATCCGAACCTCCAACCGCATCTGTACCTGCAGCCGCAAGCTTCTCCTTATGTGCCGCAAGACGTGGATGACAGTGAAGCGCGTGGTGAGGAATCAAGTTGCGGACCAAGGCGTACATGATCACTCGCACCGAAGGAGAGAGCGCGTGTGTGCCAAGAGGACTGAGGAGATGCAGCTGCGTGCATGGATCGGGATAGCGACGTTCAGATGTCGAGAATGTTTATTGAACTTCGCCATCTACAAATAATAGTACAGGCACACCCGTCCGTCATCCAGCGGGAACGCATTTGCAGCCGATGGTGTTCGCGGAGCCTAACACAACATGGCGAGCAATACGTGCGCATATGGATAATGGCTTTGAAGCTTCTGTACAGGCGTCACAGACTCAGATACAGGTCAGGCTCATCGCCTGACAGACTTTGCCAAAGGTTGCATATCGCTGGGTGGTGGTGGCAGTCCTCGAGCACAACTTGATACAGAGATTTGCACGACGATGTACTCTCCTCCATGTCGGCTGTGTCGCACGACATAGCCTCGGAGTGATGCGTTGTGGTGCGTTTGCCAGTGAAAATGCCAAATTGCGACTGTCGCAGGTAACAGCACTCACGAGACATGCATGCTCAGCCAGAAATCAAACATGAAAGACAGGCATCGTATTGGCGGGCATGGTGATGGGTGGAGAGAGGGGATGGGCATCGAAAGAGTGAGTGCCTGCAGAAGATAGAGAAGACGTGATCAAGTGGATCTGACCATGTCGAATGGTACCATCAATTCTGGTTAGGGGTGGCTGACTCGGCGCTTGGAAATGATCCAAGCGGAATGCGGCTGGCCAAGGATTGCAGCAGTGCGTGCGCGCTGACACCGAAGCCGGCTTCCATGGTCCATACAAGAGACTGCCAGAGGCATGTCTGAAATAATGACGACTCGACCGCATCACCCTGTACATGGGCTGCAGCCAACCCGACAACCGACCTCGGCATGAGACCCGCGTGTTCTGGGCCCTTACTGGTGGCGTCAAGCGACGTTATGCAACGCAGAACGATTCAATACGACACCCGCAGCACCGGGGCTCCAAGGCAGGCCGCCCAAAGCACCCAGGCCTTGGAACCGATATCACTCGCCTTCCACTTTTTGTGGGATCGCACATAGGATGCCGATGCGGTATGAAGTGGATGAGGACAGCCAAGATGAAAGCCAAGTCGACGAAAAAGAAGAGGAAGAAGAGCTTCTAGGCGAGAGATCACCCCAATTCGTAGACCTGTGCTATGTCACCTTCTGATTTCTGGTCTTCTATGTTCTGGCGAGCTTGTGTTGAGCCGTGGTGGCCTCCACTTTCCGGAGTAGACTGTCTGATTTCATAACTCAATCTCAGCTGTAGAGCTGCAGTCGCGATCAACCCAAGCAGGAATCCAACTGTCAGAGCGGCCGGGCCAAACAAGAAACCGAAGATCACGAGCTTTTACCAGCTTGCCTTGCAGCCTTGCAGACTGTCGATGAAAGTTGTACCTCCGGACCGATCCTCTACTGTATGCCTTGGACAGCATCTGGCTACCTGGAAGGGTGCCCGTAGCAATGTTGCGAGCACCGGCTCCAATTGTCGCTACATGTGCAGGTGCAATGTCAGCACTTTGAGGATTGCGGACGTCGTGTTGTTTATGAGAAACAAGAAGCCGGACCTGGAGCTCTAGGCAATAGTAAATGCAGCCGGATTATGCTTCTCGGTGCACTCTATGACCGTTCTGATGCGGCAGGATTGAGCGAGCCAATGCTGCTCATTCGTCACCACTCCCCTTCCATAATTCCAGACCAATGCTGGTTAGAGACGCAGGGCGTGCCCACGACGAGCTTGTTCGTTCTGTAGAAAGTGCTGCCACCCTGGTCGGAGCTCTGGTGTCTTTCAAATGGCACAGAGCGCTTTCGCCAATTGACCTCGCTCGCTTCGGAGTACGTGTACATGTGAGCGCAACGTCGATTAACTCAGTGACAATGTCTCCAACCACCTATGCAACACCAACTTCCAGGACGACACCAGGAAGTTGTGTTCAAAATCTCGCAACCTTGCTGCGTAATCTGATTTTACTCTGCACGCAGAGGACAGCACAGCCCGTCCGAGCACTGCCTCGCCACTTCAGCGGTCGTTCGCAGCTGTTGATGGGTACACGAGAACACAGACGTCTGCTGGAATACAACCCACGGTGGCCTACCAACTCGTCAACGGATGGATCGATTTCGTCACGCACTCCTTCGCCGGGGAGAAGTACAGCTGCTGACCTATTGAAGCAGCCGCGTTGAAAGGACGAACTGCTCAATGCCAACAAGCCTCTGATCCCAGGACCTGACAGCCTGGCAGGCGCTGAGCATGAGGTCGACCGCAGTACTCGCTAAGCAAGAAGGGTACTGTCGAATTCCTACCTGATCACAAATGCATATCTTCTACTTGAGCATCCGCTGATCTAGGCAGAACGACTCTCGAGGAGTAAGCGACACAATCTCAGCTGCGAAAGCATAGCATTTGAATACTTGATTACACAGACGGAGCTGTCAAATCCGCCTGTAACAGGCGTTCAATTGGCTATACTTTGGCATTCAGGCTGGACTAGCATTTCTGGCCGAGTGCGATATTGGACGTACTAGCGTATCTCCTGGTATGCCTAGAAAGCAGACACAATTCCGCTGCTTCCTACTGGCGTGGCGGCTGTGCCTAATTAAGTAATCTCCTTCCTTAAAGGAGACGAGACAGTGTCATGGCCGGCCCGCAACAAAACACGGCTATTCAATGCTCAAGCCAGCCCTGATATCCACCTCGTCATCTGTATGTCGAATCCGGCAATCCAAGTAGCCAAGCCTACAAATACTGGAACGACAGGCTCCTCTGTGACCTGGCCAAGTGAGTGAACTGGGGCTATGCGGGTCGGTGTAGGTGTATGAGCAGCTGCGAATGCAGCAGGACCATGGTAGACGCATTTTGCCACAACGCTGCGCAAGCGGATCACGCATATTACAAAGGCCTGCAACTCTGCCGCAAAAAACATTAGTACCGTCAATGCACGCCCACTTCGCAGATCCTGGATATCTTTGAGATTCAACAAGAACACCAAACCGGATCGCAGTGTTCAACATGCGTGGCGTTGAGCTTGGATACCAGCATTTGGCAACCAGATTTCCCCCCGTCTCTCCGACCGCATTCTTATATCTGTGCTCTGTGCGCGCACGCTTGTCATGTTACAACAATTTCCAACCCTCAACTGACCATTGATAGCCAGCTTTCGAGTCCCACTGCTCATCTGACACCGCGAATCTCGCATCAACGATATCACGAATCACCACCTTGATCCACAGCCTTGATCCACAGCCATGGGTCATTTAAAAACGCCCTGCTACTACTTGCACCGGTACGATCCAGCTCTTTGCTTGGCTCTCAACAAAGCTGGTCAATCTGGGCAAGGCGAAACCATGGTTGTTCTGGAAGATCATCTCACTTAACGACAGCTGAAAGCTCAAGAGTTTATCACACGCACTATTCCAGTCCCACCTAGACTAACAGACAAGCGATCATTGTTACTCCATACATTCACGCAAAGATACCGTCAGGCATTAACTTGGGCATAACCCATACCCCCATTCTTCCAAGCCGAAACGGCTCAACCAAGTCATGTCATGCTAGGCCAGGCCAACAACATGGTAGACGTACCAATTGGTCACTGCGTTTTCTGCATATGCAATATACGTTCTCCGCAGAATTGAACTTGCCCGCCGCTCCAGCAGGTGAGATGTCCACATGCACCATTCCCTATTACTCCAGGTGCTGTGAAGTAGAACAGTTGGCGATGACAGCTTGCCGCGCCTCGTCTACTTTTTGTGCCAGCACCGTCCTGCGACCTTGCGAGAACATATCTCCAGGCTATTTCAATCTTATGACACCGAGTTCCAGGCATTCTCAGGCCCGGCCCAAAGGGGGGATCGCAGCACGACCACCTCGACGCAAGCCCCTGCATTATAAGCGCTTATACCAGGCTCTGACCTGCAAAGTCGAAGCAGGCATCATTAGAAAGGAAGCCAGACAAGGCAGCGAAGCCTAAGATCGAGCCGCCGGCGAAGCAGAGACGGTTGAGGCATCAGCTTGTTGTCGAAGAGGTGTCAGCGCCACCGAAGACTGAGCAGCAGCCAATTAAGAGGTTGCAGAGTCAAATGAAAAGGAGGTCTACAAAGCGGACCACGAAAGCAAGGCGGAATCCCCTGTTGATGATAGAATATTAGTTGTCACGACAGGAGCTGCAGGGTACAGTTTCGTATCCACTCGGGAAGTTCAGAAGGTGGATGCATTGTCTCAGTCCAACGCAGACTCTGCCATCTACAACAAACAAGTGCCGCCACTGGCTGCACAGCACTGATTGACGCTCACCAGGACACCCTCCTGAAGGCTGGCTGCCACGACATCCCCTCTGTGTTTGGAGAATCGCCGGTCTCGAGCCCGAAACCGGCGTCAAAAGCAGTGGATGCCGGTTGTACTGGGGAACATCAGCCTAAAGCCACGCACAAAATGCAGATTTGAGGGACGTTTGAAAGAAAAGGATGTTCATTGATTGACCGCAAGATGTTAGAGGAGGGCTGGCTCGAGGGAGGTATCTGCATGAGGACTATGCTCCTGAGACAGTTCTCGGGCTGCATCGACGAAGGTGATCTGGTTCACAGCATCGGAGTCAGGGAGAGAAGATAAATATCGAGAAGCAGCGAGTTGCAGAAAGATCAAGGCCAAGAGCTCGCGTTCCGGACGAGAGGCCTGTCACGCGAGTGAGCAGGGAGAGAAATGAGACCTCACCCCACCTAGAGCACGACTGGGACAACCATCTCAAGAGCTGAACATCAAAACACCGCTTGTCAAAAATCATGGAGACGGAACAAAAATCAGCAAGGCCGCAGCCACCACTACCGCCTCTTAGTTGTATGAAGGTGTGGATCTTGCATCAACTACTCACAGACTTTCGTCGAGGCCCGATTGGCAGTAGAGCCCCCCTATTCGTCGAATGTCAAGCAAATCGTGCCTAGGTCAAGCAGCCGGTCAAGCACCTCCGTAGCCACGACGAAGAGGCTGCATGGATCACCTCAACGTATCCACACTCGATCAAGAAGTTTCATCACCTACTATCTAGGATGAGCTCAATTCTCCGCTCGAAACCGCGCCGGGGCTTGATCCCACTGTCATACTCGAGAAGAAGCTGGTCGGAACATTTGACTCCTCTCCCATAACGGCGTTGAATGTGCTCCGTCAACCTACAGATTGATGTCAAGAAATCGTGTAAGTGCAGATATATATGAGCAAGGCCTTGCTAACGCCCGAGCAAGCACGAGAAGAACGAAGCGGTAGCCAGTCAACCTTGCATCGATCTAGACTATAAAATATTTCGGGAGACAGAAAGGTAGAGGAGATGTACGGCGAAGCCCTCGTTGGTGACTTCCTAGATCCAAAATGACAAGACTAGTGAATGACGAGAGAACTCGTAGCAGCAGCGGTAGCGGGCGATGTATCGAATACACCTTTCTTCAAAACAAGACACAAGCCCTATTGGATTTGGACTCTCGATCCAAATCATTCGATCCAATATTCCAACTACAGACTCATTTGTTGTAAATCAGATACAACATCAAGGTCAATCGATTCTAGGTAGAAAAGTCACTATTACCTCCTCCTACTCTTGCGTCCGATTTGACCTCGATCAAGGGAAGGAGAACAGCTACCCTATACACACACTTGAGTCTCAGCGGCTTCAGCGGTGGCTGTGGCGGGTGGATTTGGTCTGCATGGTTGAGTTGCTCGGAGTGCTCTCACCGGATGGTCGCATTGTTCCAGGACAATGACGCCAATGTAAGCAGGCATAGTGGAAGAGTCTCTGTGCCTTCTGTTGGCTCTCAGCATGATGTAGAACCGTCGTCGTGGCCACGTCGTCGCTGTAGATACGAATAGTTGTGAGTATCAGCTAAATACAAGCCTCACGACAATTTGTTGCGCTAACGTGGCCGTTTGAGCGTCCCTCCGCATCGACAAACAAAGCAATAGATAGGATCAAATGATAAGCTGATCTGTAGCTCGCGAAGTATTTGGCTTGCTACGCAGGGGGGAGGCAACAGTCTAATGTTAACAACTGACTGGCGGGTTATACGTACCGAAGTATGTTATAACCCAAACAGGTAAGCGTCGGTTAGCTTCTTTAGATAAGTTCTCAAGGAGGGAGTAAGCTGAGTGGCTCTGATGAACAACAATAGTTTAATAACAGTCAATTCCAATTAGTCAATTGCTAACATGAGTTAAACACAGTCTGAACAAGTCCATCCTGTGTCCCTATATATAACACTAAGCTGTGAGATGATTAGTTAGATCAGTGTGCTTAGCGATCAGCTGCTTAGTACTGCTTAGTGATCAGTACGCATAGTGATCAGTATGCACAGTGATTAGTATGCATAGCGATCAGTATGCACAGCAATCAGTATGCATAGCAATTAGTCCCAGCACGTGACCCTGATCCCTCCATCCCGCTAGTCCCACCTAGTGTGTCTAATCACTATAATGAAACCCAAATTCATAATACTATCCCCCTTCTAGCTTAGTTTGTCCTAAACTATGTTATAAGGTCAGACGTCCCCTCCTTTAGTCATAACAAACATAGCTTACTATGCCCTAGGAGACTAGCACCCTTCGTCGTCGCCAGCTTGTTAATTATCTGGACGCCTTTGGATCCCTAGCTATGCGCCCTTGCTTAGCCTGTGTTAAGCATTACTAGCTATGTAAGGTGCATATTCGTTCTGGGAAATGTAACAAATGTGTGCGTCGTAGTTAGCAGTGTAACCTTCAGGTGTTAAAATCTGAATTTGACCGTCTTCTTAAGGAGAAGGAGAGATTGCAAGGGAAGATCGCTAATGCTATGAAAGAGCAGGAGGCTGCAGATGAGGCACTTGAGAGGGCCCTTACTGCACGCTAGGCAGCCCGCGCCTGGGAGGAGCGACTGTAGTAGCAGATGGATCTTATAGACCGCCGCGCCAATAACGCTATTGCTATAGAAGTCCGCGGCATTAAGGAGCTTAAGGCAGAGGAGGGTGCCAAAACGCTTGCACTGTCTAGCAAAGTTAATAGTCCTTCCTTCCACCCTAAGACATAGGGTGCTCTTAATAATATACCCTTTGAGTTCTAGGAGATTCCTAGTTGCCCTATTAGCGGTGCGCATAATGGAACTGTTGCAGAAGCATCTAGCAGTTTATAAGATTTTCCTCTGGTTCCTAG
Organism: Teratosphaeria nubilosa; assembly: GCA_010093825.1. Taxonomy (NCBI): domain Eukaryota; kingdom Fungi; phylum Ascomycota; class Dothideomycetes; order Mycosphaerellales; family Teratosphaeriaceae; genus Teratosphaeria; species Teratosphaeria nubilosa. The sequence continues at coordinate 58,883 of ML995925.1, forward strand.
GTATTTTCTAATCCTGGATATCCTTTCTATTTAACAAGATACTGATTGTTTTTATAGTCCAGAATTCTTTCAACTTTAAACTCTGTTTCTTCTTAAGACTTATAATGAAATGTCTCCTGCAAGGGTGTGTCTAGGTCCGCCAGTTCTAAGAGTGACACATAGAAAACTAGGTGTATTTTTGCGTCTAGTGGGAGCGCTAGCCTATAGTTCACAGGTCCTCTAGCTTCCTTGATCAAGAATGGTCCAACCTTCTTATAGTCTAATTTCTTTGTTGGTTGTCTTGTTTTTAGGTTTTTAGTGTTGAGATACACCTTATCCCCCCTCTTTAGCTAAGGCACCGTTCTTGATTCCTAGCCTTTAAGCCTTTCCTGATCCCTTTGGATCATGTTCCTTGCTTCTTTATGCAATTATTGGAGATCACTCGCCTGGACCATCGCAGCCTGAGCAGCCTTATAGTGGTACTCAGGTCCAAAAACATTAGGATCCTTTCTGAAATTCAGAAAGAATAGTGATCTGCCTGTCGTTGCAGAATCCATATTGTTGATTACTAACTAGGCCATAGGTAGTAGGGCTACCTAGTTGTTTATTGCTTTATTTACATAGTGCTATAAGTATGTTTTAAGCGTCTGATTTGTTCTTTTAGTCTGCCTATCTGTTTGTAGATGAAACGCTGTTAATAACTTCTGCTTAGTCCCTAGGAGTGCAAGAAGTGTCTTCCAATATTGTGATGTTAAGAGCTTATCTCTGTCTATAACGTGCGTTCTCTGCGTTCTATAGTATCTTATCAGCCTATTCAGCACTAGGTGCGCTAGCTGCTCTGCTATTATTGACTTATTGCACAGTATGAAGTATGCATATTTTGTGAGTCTATTAACAATGTTTAGTATTAAATTATAGGCGTGTCCTGTAACTAGATCCTTCGATTTTGGCAACTTCATAATAAAGTCCACTGTGATTTCATCCTATAGTTGTTTAGGTGCTTCTCTAAACTAAATCCCTCTATAAGGCGTATGTTGTTTAGCCTTATTCTTCTAGCAGTGTACACACTTCTTAATGTAGTTATGTACCTGTTGCCGCATCCATAGGAATTCGAAATGCCTTTGTATTAAGCACACTATCTTCGCAATTCCTGGATGTCCTCTTATTAGTTTGTTGTGGTGCCTTCTTATGCAGTTCTTAACGCCTGCTTCTAGCACTTGGAATTTTCCTTTGCTAACTGGAAATTCCTTGTTTTTATTATTTAAGACTCTTATAGTCTTGTTGAATTCTCTGACGTTTCCACTTAGGCTCCTGTCATTGTTAATTTTCAACACTTGGTGCTTAAACTTTTCCTTTGTTTCTATATAGTCGCTTCTTCTTAACAAAGCGTCTGCTCTTACATTTTCCTTCCCTAGAGTATATCTAATCTCAAACTTGTACTAGCCAAGAAGTTCTGCCTATCTGACCTGTCTTTGTGTAAGGTCTTTTGTGGTTATGAAATATAGAAGGTTCTTGTGATCTGAGTATATTATAAGTCCTAGTGCACCTTCGCAGTACACTCTCTAGTATTGTAAAGCTAATATAATCGCAAGTAGCTCCTTATTGTGGATGTTGTAGTTCTGTTTGGCTAGTGTTATCTTTTAAGAATAGTAAGCAATGGGCTTGCGCGCTTCATCACTTTCTTAGGTAAGGCACGCTCTAATAGCCAGATTGGATGCATCTGTTTCAATCTGTATTAGCTTGTTTGTGTTAAACATTGCTAGCATCAAGCATTCTACTGTTGCTTTCTTAAGCTTCTAAAAAGCTTCTTCATATTTATTGTTCTATTCAAAGTTGACATCCTTCTTTGTAAGGTTTGTCAATATGACTGCAGTTGTCAAATAGTCTTTTATAAACTTCTAATTGTAGTTTGCCAGACCTAGAAATGCCTGTACGTCCTTGACGCATTTTGGTGTTAGCTATTCCTGTACTGCTTTGACTTTGTTAGGGTTGATTTGGATTCCTTTGGTACTTGTAATAAATCCTAGGAACTTAACTTCCTTCTTATGGAACTTGCATTTTTCTAGGTTAACTTGTAGGTTCTGTTCTTGTAGCTTCCTAAATGCCTTCCTCACGTGCTCTTTGTGTAGTTCTAGTGTCCTATTAGTGTAAACCAGAATGTTATTAAGGTACGCTACTACAAAGTTGTCTAAGTATTCTTATAAGGTATTGTTCATTATGTCCTAGAAACTCGCTAGTGCGTTTGTTAATCTAAATAGCATGACTAAGAACTTGTAGAGTCCATATCTTGATCTGAATGCTGTTTTCCATTCTTTGCCTTTAGCCATCCTTACAAGGTAATAGCCGTTGCGTAGATCTAATGCAGTGAACTATTTTGCTCCTGCAAGTCTGTCTTAAAGTTCCCTAATGTTTGGTAGAGGGTATTAGTTCTTGATTATAATGTTGTTAAGTTTCTAATAATCCTGTACACATTGTAATTTCCTGTTTTTCTTTGGAACAAACATTATTAGTGATGCTGCTAAGGATTCTAATTTTTAGATATATCCTTTTACCTCGTTTTCCTATATCCATTCCTGTTTAGCTTCTAGTTCCTTGCCAGATTTGGCATAAAGTGGTCCAAATGGTGGTACCTTTCTAGGCTGAAGTCGGATTCTATAGTCCCATGCCTAATGTTTTAGCAATGCTGCTAATCCCGTTTCTTCCTTGAAGAGTTGCGCAAATTCCTTGTACTCTTCTAGGATTCTAGGTGCTGCGATTTCACTATATACCGTGACGTCTTTCTGGCCTAGTGGACTCTCTCTAGTGCCTATCCAGTTTGCGCTTCTACAAAGTCCGCTGTTCGCTAAGAGACACATCTCTAAAGGTCTCTTCCGCTCATCTACTATTGTCTACTGTTGATATGTAGGAACTGTAATGCGCTTATATACACATTATTTAAATATAAGTACTCCTGTCCTCTAGTTCATAGCTGGGTTATGTCTTCTTAACTAAGGGTTGCCTAGTACAATGTCATGCCTAGCTATTAGCATTACATCCAAGACAATCTCCTTGCAATGCCCTTAAGTAACAATTAATAGAGGTACTGTTTCTCTATCCACGTTAGGCAAGCATGATCTATTCACTATAATCACCTTGTATCCATCTAGTTTCTGGTGCGTTGTAATTGCATTCCTTTGAATGTAGTCTTTTAATATGAAGCTACTGCTTGCTCCACTATTGACCATTACTATTATAGGTATTCTGTTCACAATACTTTTGGTCTTAAAGACTCCTGTCTTGCTATTGCTTATGCTGGAATTGTTTTCTTAAGCCTTATGAATATTGTTGCACTTGTGTTAATCGCTTATATTGACCAAGTTAATTCTTTTTCTAAATCAAATAGTGAAGCTCTGTTTTCTTCTTAAGTTCTTACTCCATATATTTTTACAGGTCGTCTTTCTTGTTTGAGCTCTCTCTATTGTTCTTGTGTAAGGAGCCGTTAGTCCTAGTATTTGAGCGTCTTCTTCTTAATCTGCGCTCTAACCTGGTTCCTATAGTGGGTCGCTTCTTGTCTTGCTTTGTAGTTATCTGTTAGGACCTCCTGTTGTTCCAAATGCTTGAGGACCTGAATTGACTGTATTATTTGGAACTGTGCTTACAGTGTTTGGATTTAGTCTCTTATTCCCTTTGTAACATGTAAGCCTTCTAGGGTGATGTAGCTTCTGTCCCTTTGGAATTAGCTTCCAACTAGTAGTACATCTTGGACATGTCTTGCAAAGCTAACTTCTTTATTTACTAATTAATGCTTCTAGAACATTCTTTAAAACTGCTTAATTAAGAGGTCGAATTGTCCTGGGTGCAGATAGCGTTTTTGTCCTATAGTTAGGAATACTTTGTTGTATTGTCTAGCAATTGTAACAAACATGCTTATAGCCTTAGTGTAGCCTAATATAGTGAACTACACTAGTTTGTCTCAACTCATGTTGTTGTTGCTTCCCTACTCCTCGTTAGACGCGTCTTCCTTACTGCTATCTCTAGCTTCTGTTATACTATTACCTAATTCTTTAGTAATGTTGACTTCTTCTATACGTTGTTAGTCTTGTTGTTAGTGTTCTATAATGTCGCGTATTAGTTCTATAATATTGTCCACCTATAGTGTCTCTCTGTAATAGAGTCCTGCCTAGTTGCTCATAAGATCATTAGCTATTTCTGCGATCTTAAGAGGCATGTAGTAGACTCGTAGAAGTGTGTCAATCTTATTGTTAGTGTGTTTGTTAACCTTAAAGTTTTGTACCTTACAGACTGGTCCTTCTATGTTGTTGTAGGCGTAGACCTACTTTGTCTCCTTTGGTAGTAGCGACCATTGTGTATGCCTTTTCTTATTAAGGTGTTTTAGGCAATTGTCTTTGTAACATCCTAACTAATCCTCTGCTTCGCATAGTTGTAACATTCTGCTCTCTGTTATAGACAGTTGTGCAGGTTCCTAATCCAATCCAGGATCCAAGTTGTAGTATAAGGGCTCATCTGTCCCTTCTTTGTTACGCCCTTTGCTTACGTCGTCGCAAGTTACTTCTGTTACAATCTCCTATTCTGGTGTATCCTCTGTTCTGTTAGGGATATTGTCTACTTGCTTAGTAGATCCAAATTTGTGTTCTGAAGCTATGGGCAATACCTGGCTAAGAGTTATATCCAGCTGCTAGATTGCTCTGTTTACCAGTTCCTCCTATTCTGTAGCAGGGTCCTTAGTCCAGTTGTCCCTAGTTTAGTATTTGTTAAGCTGAACTTTGTAACTGCTTGTAGGCGGGTTATGCTTCTTTGGTCCTTAGTGGTATCCTTCCCTTGATCCTTTGTTAGGGTCTCTAAGGATCACGTTGAATTCCTTAATTTGTTCTATTAAGTTAAACTGCTATTAGGGCACTCTATTCTTTAACTTGTAGTCTCTTGCTATGTAGCCTATCTTTGAACATGTATAGCATCGAATTCTAGTCTTTTTGCCTTGGGGTCTCCTACCCTTAGGTCTTCTATTGTTAAGTCGCTGCGTGTTATTTGCTTCCTAGTCTATAGCATCGCGGTTATCACCTTGATTGTAGCCCCTCCCAGTCCGGCTAGTAGGTACAAATCCATGTTTTCCACTACTGTGGTTGTGGCGCCTTTCTATTGCACGCTTGTACAACGCATTATAAATTTGGATTGCGCTTTTTATAAGTTGATCCAGGTCATTGTTAGAAGCTCTGTCACGCATAAGCTTGTCCTTAACATTGTCCTTTAAGCCATGTTGGAACATGACCATTAAGGCGTTGTTGTCCTACTTAGTGACCTGAGCATGTTGCTTAAACTTAGCGGCGTAGTTGGATGCTAATAACTTCTAGGTTAAATACTGAATAACCCTAGTTAAAACTTCCTTGTTGTTGTGAACTCCATAGATCTAGTAAAGTTCTTCCCTAAATTAGCTGAAGTTTCCAAAAAGTCCTTTAACGTTAGTTCCTTTATTAAGAAACTTGGTAAGGTAGGGTTTAATCCATTTCTGAGCGTTGCTACGTAGGTACATAACAGCAAACAAGGTTTTGTTCTGCGTGATGCTGTTGAACACAAAGTATAACTGCATCTGGTTAACCCATTCCTTGAGCTTGGTTTGGTCTCTATAGTAGAGGTCTGGTTTAGTAACCTTGGCAGCAAAGTCTCCTTCCGCAGTCCTTGCTTGTGTTAATCCTCCAGCATCGCTTAGGGCTGGGGTTCCTAAAGCGTTCCTTAATGTAGAACTCATACTTAAGGGTGTTCAAAGTGTTAACAACTGACTAGCGGGTTATACGTACCGAAGTATGTTACAACCCAAACAGGTAAGCGTCGGTTAGCTTCTTTAGATAAGTTCTCAAGGAGGGAGTAAGCTAAGTGGCTCTAATGAACAACAATAGTTTAATAACAGTTGATTCCAATTAGTCAATTGCTAACATGAGTTGAACACAGTCTAAACAAGTCCATCCTGTGTCCCTATATACAACACTAAGCTGTGAGATAATTAGTCAGATCAGTGTGCTTAGCGATCAGCTGCTTAGTACTGCTTAGTGATCAGTACGCATAGTGATCAGTATGCATAGTGATTAGTATGCACAGCAATCAGTATGCATAGCGATCAGTATGCACAGCAATCAGTCCCAGCACGTGACCCTGATCCCTCCATCCCGCTGGTCCCACCCAGTGTGTCCAATCACTGTGATGAAACCCCAATTCATAACATCTAAGACCCTAGGCCACGCCTCTATTATCCTAAAGGGCGAAGGACTAATGTGCTAACAAGACCTGAATCGATGGACATAATGCTCTAGACGACGTTAAAGGCAGTATAATATCCTAGAGGTTGTATGCTTAAGAGAAGCAGTTAACAATCTGCTTATTAGCTAGTACTAGCTACTTCTATTTTTGCTTCTACTCTAGGAGCTTAAATTATAAGGTCTTAAGTATCTATATTAAGATGCTATAGTTTTTACTAACGTACTTAATAAGCTATAAGGCAGGCTAGTTAAACTTAATATATAGTAGCGCCTAAATAAGAGAGAAGTTAAATACCTTACTATAGTCTAGAGGTAGAGCTTAATAATAACTATATACTATTATATCTAAATCTTAGCTCAATAGACCTACTACTTTAGATAATTATTACTAAATATTAATATAGCTATTACGGCTAATAGAGTAGAGTGCTATATGTTAATAACTAACTAGTAGGGTGATATGTACTAAACACCTTAGTATGTATATAGTTAACCCTAAGAGGTTAGCGTAGGTAGTATTCTTTAAATAAGTATGTAAAGAGGTAGAAGTGCTAATTAGTTCTAATAAACAACAAGAGTTTAATAACAGTTAATTCTAATTAGTTAATTGCTAACATAAGTTAAACATAGTCTGAATAGAGTCTATCCTAAGTTCCTATATATATTACCTTTCCTATAATAAGGTTTCTGTGCCCTTACTACTCTCTATGCTCTCTAGAGATTAGTAAGAGTATAGAGAGCAGAGTGTACATACTCTCTAGGCTCCTACTACAGGGCGGAGAGCACTATTCTTAATAGCTAATTAGTACTGCAGACACCTTAGTAGATTAGTCTATATTATCTAGTTACTCTAAATTATAATACTATCCCTCTTCTAGCTTAGCTTTGTCCTAAAGCTTATTATATATAGCCTTGTCCTTCTTGCCTATATAGCAACTATGCCTTCTTCTTCTACTACATAGTCTTAATTAACTTAATACTAGAAGCGTAAAGCTGCTTAGATTTTTTGTAAAGGGGACATTACTATAAAGCCTTATAACACCTGTTAAAAGGAAGGGCGTACTTGTTATATACATATTTCTTTAGGCTAGTGTACTAAATGTTAGTAGCAAAACCTAAAGGGTTATAACGCGCAGGTTACTAAAAGCAAATAGAAGCATCTTACTATATAGTGCAAGAAATTACTTAAAGAGCTTAACTCCGCGAAGGCTAAGCTAGCCTAGGCGCATATAAAAGAGATGCGCCTCTAAAAACAGTTAGATATAGTAGACTAGAAGATTATTAAGAGTTATGCGTTAAAGGACTATCTTTTGTTAGACGCAGATATAGAGGTTTAGAAGGAGTTTAAGGTTCTTAACCCTAATCTGTTAGTTCCTAGTTAGTATGTCCCTAACCTAGCGTTATTTCTTTAGACTTAGAACTCTATAGATAGTATGCTAGACTCCCTTTAGTAAGGAGAACCTCCTTCCTTCCTATCTAATAGTAGCGTAGACATTAGGAACTCCTTAGGTCCTACTTAGAAAGCATATATTTATAAGTTTTTCTTCTTTATTATAGTAAGGAAATAAGATATGCAAGTCGCAATATGTTTCTTATTTCCTAGCTATGCTTTTGTTTTTCTCTAATGTTATCTAGGCCTAGGTTTAATTCTTTTCTTAGAATTCCTAGATTTTCTCCTAGCAGTTTGTTATATATTTTGCTAGTTCCTAGGTATTTTCCAAGTTTGGATATCCTTTCTATTTAACTAGATACTAATTGTTCTTATAGTCTAGGATCCTTTCAACTTTAAACTCTATTTCTTCTTAAGACTTATAATAAAATGTCT
>ML995926.1:2258-65975 GCA_010093825.1 Teratosphaeria nubilosa
CTAATATACTCTTATAGGAGACATTTTATTATAAGTCTTAAGAAGAAACTAAACATAAAGTTAAGAAGGTCCTAGGTTACAAAAATAATTAGTACCTAGTTAAATAGAAAGAATATCTAGATTCAGAAAATACCTAGGAACTAAAAGGTTACATAATTAACTACTAGGAGAAAATCCAGGAATTCTAAGAAAAGAATTAAACCTAGACCTAGATAATATTAGAAAAAATAAAAACATAGCTAGAAAATAAGAAATGTATTATAACTTGCATATCTTACTTCCTTGCTATAACTAAGAAGGAAAACTTATAAATAAATACTTCTTAAGCATAATCTAAGGAATCTCTAACGCCTACGCTACTAATAGGAACTAACTCTACGTTCTATTAGAAGAGAGAGTCTATACTAACTAAATAAAAAAGCAAGTTATCTAAGAGAGCGTCCTTTATAGAAAGACTATTAGAACTATCTAGGGAAGTATCCTAAAGTATATACTCTAGTTTTCTCTATAATCTATTATTATTAGTATCTAGTAACCTCTTATTCTAGTCTAGATAACGCTTAGCTGATTAGAAGTCCTTAAGAACTAATATAAGGAGAGCTTGTTTCTTCTTAATAACTAACTTGTCTGCTTTAATTATAGTAATAAGCGCGTCTTCTGCATAGTTAAGAGAGGCTAGCAAACTAGACACGCAGGTCTAACTATAATAAACATACTCTATATAAGGTATAAGCAATAGGTCCGCAATAAAAATACACCTCTTATAATAGAATTAATAGTAGTTATAAGAAGATGTAGTAATAACTAGATTTTAGAGAATATAGCAATATTAAATAGAGTATTTACGCGTAGCTATAGAAGCTATACTATCCTCTAGAGAATAACAAAAAGCTTAGAGTATAGGTAACTAATCTAGAAGGTTATGTAATAGTAAGGACGCTATACTAGAAGAAAGAGGATAGTATTATAAACTAAGCGCCTATAGCGCTAGATAGCTCTACTAGGCGTCTTATTTATTATATAGACATGTAGGTAGTATATTAGCTATGTAACTTATAGTAAGAAGCAAGTACCTTATTCCTTATAGTAAGAAGTAAGCACCTTACTACTTATAGTAAGAAGGAAGCTACGCTTTACTACTATACTTATATTACTATATATAGAGATATAGGATAGACTTATTTAGACTATATTTAACTTATGTTAGCAATTAACTAATTAGAATTAACTGTTATTAAACTCTTGTTATTTATTAGGACTAATTAGTACTTCTTTCTCTTTATATACTTATCTAAAGAATAATATCTACGCTAACCTCTTAGAGTTAACTACATATATACCTAGGTGTTTAGTACGTATTACTCTACTAGTTAGTTGTTAACAAATAGCATATCTACTTTTATATTATCTTTTTCTAGAGTATATTTAATTTTAAACTTATATTAGCTAAGAAGTTCTACCTATCTAATCTATCTTTATATAAGATCTTTTATAGTTATAAAGTATAGAAGATTCTTATAGTCTAAGTATATTATAAGTTCTAGTGCTTCTTTATAGTATACTCTCTAGTGTTATAATACTAATATAATTATAAGTAGCTTCTTATTATAAATGTTATAGTTTTATTTAGCTAGTGTTATCTTTTAAGAATAATAAGTAATAGGCTTACGTATTCTATTACTTTCTTAAGTAAGGCATACTTTAATAGCTAGATTAGATATATCTATTTTAATCTGTATTAGCTTGTTTATATTAAATATAGTAAGTATAGAGTATTCTGCTATAGCGTCTTTTAGCTTCTAAAAGGCTTCTTAATGTTGCTTCTTCTATCTAAACATAATATATTTCTTTATAAGGTTAGTAAGTACTATTAAGATTATTAAATAATTCTTAATAAACTTCTAGTTATAGTTTATAAGCTCTAAGAATACCTAAACGTTCTTAATACATTTTAGCTATAGCTATTCTTATACTACTTTAATCTTTTTAGAATTAACGCTTAATTCTTCTATGCTTATAAAAAAACTCTAGGAATTTAACTTCCTTCTTATAGAATTTGTATTTTTCTAGATTAATATATAGGTTTTATTCCTATAGTTTTCTAAAAACCTTTTATATATACTTAATATGTTATTATAGCGTTCTAGTAATATAAACTAGAATGTTATTAAGATATACTACTATAAAATTATTAAGGTACTCTTATAGAATATTATTTATTATGTCTTAAAAACTAGCTAGCGCGTTTATTAACCTAAATAGTATAATAAGGAACTTATAGAGTCTATATTATAATCTAAATACTATTTTCTATTCTTTGCCTATTGCTATTTATATAAGGTAGTAGCTATTTTAAAGGTCTAGTATAGTAAACTATTTAGCTTTTATAAGTTTATCTTAAAGTTCTCTAATATTAGGTAGAGGGTATTAGTTCTTAATTATAATATTATTAAGTTTCTAATAGTTCTATTTATATTATAACTTTCTATTCTTCTTTAGTACAAATACTATTAGTAATACTACTAAGGATTCTAATTTACAGATATATTCTTTTGCTTTATTTTCTTTTATCTATTCTTATTTAGCTTCTAGTTCTTTGCCTGACTTAGTATAGAGTAGTCTAAAGATTAGTACTTTTTTAGGCTAAAGTTAGATCTTATAGTCTTATACCTAATATTTTAGTAAGGCTACTAATCCTATTTCTTCTTTAAAGAGAGGCATAAACTCTTTATACTCTTCTAGAATTCTAGGTGCTATAATTTAACTATATACTATAATATCTTTATAATTTAGTAGACTCTCTCTAGTATCTATCTAGTTTGCGCTTTATTATTAAGGACTACTATTTGCTAAGAAACATATCTTATATAGTTTCTTCTACTTATCTACTATTATCTACTATTAATATATAGGCTTTGCAATATATTTTTATATATATTAATTAAATATAAGTACTTCTATTCTCTAGTTAAAGACTAGATTATGTCTTCTTAACTAAGAGTTATCTAGTATAACATTATGCCTAGCTATTAGTATTATGTCTAAGATAATCTCCTTATAATACCCTTAAGTAATATATAATAGAGATACTATCTCTCTATCTATATTAGGCAAGCATAATCTGTTTACTATAATTATCTTGTATCTATCTAGTTTCTAGTATATTATAATTATGTTCCTTTAAACATAGTCTTTTAATATAAAGTTGCTACTAGCTCTAATATTAATTATTACTATTATAGGTGTCCTATTTATAATACTTTTAGTTCTAAAGACTTCTATCTTTCTAAGATTTATATTATTACTATAATTGTTTTCTTAAGTCTTATAAATATTGTTATACTTATATTAACTACTTATATTAACTAAGTTGACTTATTTTCTAAATTAAATAGTAAAGCATTTCTATATTGTGCTTAGATTATTATTCTATAGATTTTTATAGGTTGTTATTATTATTTAAGCTCTCTCTATTATTCTTATATAAGGAGCTAACTTGCTTAATACTTAATATTATAGTTGTTACCTTAATTGTACTTTCCTCTAGTCTAGCTAGTAGGTATAAAGCTATATCTTCTATCTTTACGTTTATAGCATCTTTCTATTACTTACTTATATAATATATTATTAATCTAGATTGCGCTCTTAATTATCTAGTCTAGATTATTATTTGTTACTCTATTACGCATAAGTTTATTCTTAATATTGTCTTTTAAGCCTTATTAGAACATAAATATTAAGGCATTATTATTCTACTTTATAACTTAAGTATGTTACATAAACTTAGCTATATAATTAGAAGCTAATAACTTCTAGGTTAGATATTAGATAACTCTAGTTAAAACTTCGTTATTATTATAGATTCTGTAGATCTTCTAAATCTCTATTCTAAAGGTGTTAAAGTTTCTAAAAAGTTATTTATAATTAGTACTATCTCTAAGATATTTTAAAAGGTAGAATTTAATCTATCTCTAAGCGTTACTATATATATAAGTAGTAGTAAACAAGGTTTTGTTCTGCATAATATTATAAAATATAAAGTACAAATACATTTAGTTAAGCTAGTTCTTAAACTTAGCTTAGTCTCTATAATAGAAGTCTAGTTTAGCAACCTTTATAATATAGTTTCCTTCTATAGTTCTTGCTTATATTAATCCTCTAGCTTCGCTAGGAGCTAGAGTTTCTTTACGTTCCTTAATATAGAACTTATACTTATAAGTATTTAAAGTGTTAATAACTAACTAGTAGATTATATGTATCTTAAGTATATATAACCTAAATAGATAAGCGTTAATAGCTTCTTTAGACAAGTATACAATAAGAAAGAAGTACTAAGTAGTTCTAATAAACAATAAGAGTTTAATAATAGTTAATTCTAATTAGTTAATTACTAACATAAGTTAAATATACTCTAGACTTAGTCTATCCTATATTCCTATATACCTTTAGGTATTATCTTACTCTATTTTAGCTATAGTAGAGCATCTAAGCGCTCTATAGTACTCTATATAGAGCGTAATAGAGTGCCTAACTACTCTATAGTACTTAGTATAGAGCGCTATAGAGTTTCTATATAGTTTATGCTAGTAGAGTTCTTCTTCTATTCTAAAGGTAGCCTTATAGAATATTGCCTCTCTACTAATTACTCTTTTAGTCTAACTAGGTTCATAATACTATAGACTAAGAATAGTAGAAGTTCTCTTCTAGTATTAATATTAGAGATAGTAGAAGCTATCGCTAGCATATAATTAAGTAGAAGTATTAAAATATAATAGGTAGTTATATAATATTAGAGTAGAGTTAGATACTTCTAAGTTATATAGATTATAATTTAGGCTAAGGCTCTAACTAGAATAGGTACTTAGAAGAAAGAGTTTTATCTTCTTCTAAGTAAGATATTATTAGTTAGAATGCCTAATAGAAGAGAGAGTAATTTCTCTCTAACTAAGATGCTACTATCTATAATATTTAGTAATAGAAAGATATATACCTTCTAGAAAAGAGAGAAGAGTTATTCTTCTCTCTCTATCCTTTATACTTATCTTATATACTTGTTTTATATACTAGACTCTATGTTTATATAGTATCTAATATTAGAATATTCTCTTTTATTACAACTTTCTTATATATATAATTAACTCGAAATTTAATATTTTAGAAGAATAAATTATATATAATATTTAATTTCTTTTAGAAAAATAAAGTAATTTATATATATACTTATATATAATACTTAGAAGAGCTAAGAATATTAATAGCTATTAGAAGTAATATAAGACTACTAAGAATATTTATAATTAGTAGAAGTTTTATAAGGCTATTATCAAATAGTAGATTATAATTAGATATAAATTAGTTATAAAGTATTATAATAAGAGATATTTTAAGTATAAGTCTCTATAAGCTTAGCTCTTAGCTAAAAGACTTCTATTTAAATAGAGAATAGTAATAGCTAGCTCTTTTCTTTTCTAATATATCTTTTATTTATATTCTCTTCTATTATTACTTCTAATATATATTAATAATCTAAATTTAATAGTATTATTATTATATTAGACTTAAGATAGTAGAGTTTAATAGTTCTATATTTTCTTATTATTATTATTATTATAACTCTAATAGCTAACTAGATTGTATGCTTTTAGTATAAAGAATCTAGTTACTAAAATAGTATAAGAGCTAACAAATATTTATAGATTATTTAAGAAGTTTAGTGTTATAAACTATATAATATAGGGCTAAAGAAATAGCTTTAACTAAGAAAGGTTAAGAGCAGACCTATCTAAGAAGACTTAGCACTAATTATACTATATACTAATTATACTAATTACTAAGTAGAGTTAGCTACTAATTACTCTAATTACTCTACAGCTTATAGGTATATATAGGAACATAGGTTAAACTTGTTTAGACTATATTTAACTTATGCTAGCAATTAACTAATTAGAATTAACTATTATTAAACTTATATTATTTATTAGAACTACTTAGTACTTCTTTCTTGTTATATACTTATCTAAAGAAGCTACTAACGATTACCTGTTTAGGTTATGCATACTAAGGTACGTATAACCTACTAGTTAGTTGGTAACATTTAGGTAGTTATAATCTCTCAGCTCGGAAATACTCGGGATTATAATCTGGCCCCGCATTACGTGCCCTGGATTTGCGGTCGTCAAGTCAACCTTACAAAACATCCACCACACGCAACATCGTCTTCTCATGCAGCATCATCATTATTATTGACTCAATCATGCCGCTGCCCGAGCTTCTTCCTCCTTTCGCGAGCCCAGTCGTGGATCAGACGGCCTCCTCGGCAGATGCGGCAGTCCGGGCGCGACATCCGGGCTACCTGCCCGACAACAACCTGCTCATCCAGTTTGCCGCGACCGATGTTAGCAGCGACGGTGTGCAGGGTGTTGCGGGCGGCATTGTTCACTGCGCGTGCGCCATTGTCGCCAACAACCGATTCGACGGGTTCCTCTCCCCCTCCCAAGACTACGCCGCAGCGCTGCAGAACCAGGTCTCAACGCAGCCTGGTCACATACTCGCCGCCGGTGACTACTACTTCCACCTTCCGCGTCCTGACCCCGCAGCAACGTCGCATATTACCGCATTTCCTCTGGTGCCGTGGCCGGTCGTGCCCAATTTCCGCGAATGGCGCTTCCCAACCGACCAAGAGCTCCCAGCACCATGGCTCCACGCCGCAATCGCGCCCTCGCCCGTCGGTCCAGACCACCCTACCTTCGTCGCCAAGCTCCGCGACGGCTCCTGTCGCGTCACCCAACATATGCTAGCACTGCAAACTGCACATTTGATACCGGCATTGGAGCAGGAATGGTTTGTGCGCAACAACATGGGCTATCACCGCGCATTGCTTGGCCGTCGGCAAAAGGAGGGAGTGCAGGCCGTGGACGATGCGGATAACACCATCACGCTACGCGCAGACGTACATATTCTCTTCGACAACATGCAGTTCTCGATCGTGCCGAAGCAGGCCAAGACCGGTGAATGGAAATGGACCCTCCACTCTAATTACTCCACGCCCGAGATCTGTTCTGTCTACCACAACCGGCAGCTACAGCCACTTGTAGGCATCTGCCGCCAATATCTGTTTGCGCGCTTCGCCTCGGACATATTTCTGCGCTTCTCCCCATTCTTTCACCGCTCTGATGTAGCGCGCTGGGTGGTCACAGGAAACGGCACAACAGAGAAGGTGAGCGGTAGCGATTGCTTCCAGCGATTCTGCGTGAACCAGGGTCGTGGGCGCAGTAGTCCAAGCCGGGCATCCAAGAGGAAGATGAAAGAATCCGGAGGAGAGGAGGGGGATGCTGCGGATTCAGGAGTTGGCAGCTTCAAGGAGGAGAGTTCAGGCGAGGAGGAAGAAAGTATTAAGGGCGAAGGGGACGTTGTGGACATTGATGGCTACAGAGATGACCCATTTGGCAACAAACGTCGCGCCCAGCAGGCAAGAGTGGAGAAAAGACTGCAACCTGGTTTCCTGCGGTCCTCGAACCGTGGAGCAGAGTGGGACTCGAATGAGGGAAGTGATGACGAGGCTGGGCGAGGACGGAAGCGATACCGATATATTGGCCAAATATTGTGATGAGGTGTGTTGACCGTCCGGCCCATAGGTCCACTTGTGTGACTTGAACCTTTGCTCCTTGGTGCCGCGATAGCTAGAGCGACCCTGTCAAGAAGCCTGAGCGGGTCGTCTCAGCGGCCATCGTGCCGGGTGCGCCGACGTGACCAGTCGCCTGCCTCGTCAACAGGATATCAGATCCTCATCGGGGCATTACAGACGAGCCATCGGCGACACGCAGCGGACATGAGAACATTGAGAAACGCGCAAACAGGCGACCTTGAGTCCTTGAAGCCAAGAACTACGAAGCTGTGGTCGCAGATGTCCACAATCGCGACTTCCACCTGAGATAGCCATCAACGACGGAACACAGTCGCAGCAAAACACCAGTACAATAACAGAGCCCTTTCCTCTCGCTGTGCTATAAATCCGCGGAAAATCCTGCGGCATCACTATCATCGCCTCTTGCCGATTCGTCCTGAAAACTCGATCCACCGCCTGGAACCACTACTTCTTCCTAGATGCCACAGAGGTGCGATGAAGACTTCTCGGCTCTCTCTCTCTCTGCTTATAGCGTCCTCGCTGGCGTTAATGACCGTACTGTTGCTATCAGCAAGGCATGTTGCCTCTGCACAGGGACGACCGAACATGCTGTCGACCGAGCAATACAGTGCAGCAGATCAGCAGCAGCAGCGGGAGCTTCACGACAATAGAGCGTCGGTTGTGCTGCCCTCGTCACCGGCGCCGTCGCCGTCGCAGCATTCGCAGCACTCGCAGTATTTCCAAGCCCAGCATCTCCGCCCTGCTCGCCGGTTTCGATCTTGGTAGGAGCAGCGCTTCTCGTACGTATACTCCGCCTTGGCGCTGCTTGAGATTCATTACATTAGTAGCTGGCACCTCCAATCTCTACCATGTCAGATGCCAGCATTCGCATCGACCAAAGCTAGCTCAAGTCTGCCTCGTCCTGGCAGCCGCAAGCTTAAGAGTAGAATCGGCCTCAGCTCGAAGGACGAGCTCTATCTCCTCATTAAATGAAACATTATCCACCAGCTCGGTTTCGCGATTTCGTCTGTTAAAGCTGACATGCGATCTGGTCTTGGTCCACTCGTAGGTACCCGTCGCGAGAATCACGGCCCTCACCACCAAGTCCTAAGGTCACCAGCTTTGACGGAGATAGCGTCATTGCTCACGCGAGCAGCGCTTACATGTTTTCATAGCTCGTACATCAATTTCACTTCCGACTTGTCTCTCCTGGACTCTGCATATTATGTCTGGCATGCCAACATCATGCAAAGGATTCCGGCGACATATCGCGGCACAGTATGTTCGCTCCAGCTGTACATATTCGAGAAATGTTATACGCCGCATCCGCATGCAAAGAGTTACCTTCTTCGATTTACTCTTCTCACAAAGGCCTAGAAGCACAGCCCCACGAGTCATGCATCCATTTGCTCGATTCTATTTCGTGAAGGGGCTGAGAAAGCGGTTTCCGTTTCGCTGAGATGGTTCTCGCAGGTGGCCATGCAAGCATATACTACCTACTACCCTCTTGCCCTCTTGGCGTCTACCACAACGAGCTTTGAAGCACCAGCCCACGATGAGAAAATTGGCAAGCCACCGGCGCTCTCCGACTAGGAATCCTCTTGTCGACCTTGACCCCCTCCTTAAGCGTCAGCTTCATACCCGCAGGACTCGCGCATGCATGTGTCGTGTGCCGGCAGCGTGTCTATCCAGCTCCAATCCTGGTCCGTAGCATCTGCGACTATGCTGAGCTCGCAGAACTTCGCAGCTGCACTAGCCAGTCTTATCCAGACTTTACTCGTAACCTTTTTGGAATTCGATTCTCAGTTCGCCGCCTAGTCGTGGCCTCTTCCATGGATCCAAAGTCGATTATGATCTATGCTGGCTACTCCTGCTACACCGCGAGTCCCACGTACTACGATTGCACTACGGATACAAGCCTTCAGTGCTAGAAAGCGCTCTGCATGTCTCACCTCTAGACCGGGCTGGGATCTAACGAGCCAGTCTGTGGTGTGGTGCTCCTCTGTCGCGATCGCTGTTAACTATTTCTGCAACAATGTCTCTTGTGACTGCAAATGTCCTAACAGCTGTGTCCTCGAGCCCAATAGCCGACAACTGCTGATTTTCTACAACAGATGGCAGATCTTCTTCCTGCTCCTGTGGCCAATGTTTCTATTCACCGTCTGGCTACGGGAATAATGCAACAGACCTACGAAATGCTCCGCTGCAGGGTCTCTGCAGAAAAACGCCAGCGAAAACAACAGCCAGGTCACTGGAACCGATATCAGCTCACCACATAGACGTCAGTGAGGTGTTGTTTGCAGCACATGCGTGGGTCTTCCTTCTATCCTTTCTTCCCTTTGTCGTTCCAGCTTTGTGTGAAGAATTCAGTCACTTGAACGATCGTCCAAACTTTACGTTCGCCTACTAGCACGATGTCGACCATCCACGTATGCGATGAACTTCAGCTCCAAGCACAGCGCGTCGTTGGCTTCATCTTCGGACTTTCTCTCTCAGAGTTTGTCTATGGCCGAACATGCATGTACCCCCACTCATCGCCAGACGGAGCAGAGGCATACGGGCGTTGCGCCCAATGCGTCACACTAGTCACCACGCAGAAAGTCATCGACACCCTGTGCGTTTGTCTGGCTGAAAGCACTTTCATCTCAGGAACCTGCACCAGGAGACAGAGAAGCTTGATCGCCTTGTTGTTTATGCAGGCTCGATGCAGCGGTCATGAGCTAAGGTACAAGAAGATGGATGCGGTCAACTTTGCCGCAGGCGCCGCGATCAATGCTGCTGTTAAGAGGGTCAAGAAGGGGGGCGGCAGGAGGGCAATGGGACTCTTACAGCATGGCTATGGGTACCAGGATCCGTCTGTCTACGTCGGTTCTGCGAGGTCGATGCCGTACAGTACCTCTCAGCCTCATGAGAATGCCAGATCTGCTGGCGCTCCGTCCACGCGCTTGTCGCGCTCTAGCGGGTACTGTTGGTGGTTGGATGGAGGTGAGACATCATGTTCGTGGCGGGTATATTATCAGGCTTGATAGTGGCTTGAATGGATTCTGAGATACAGCAGAGATTGCTCCGATAGTCTCTCTCCGGCTTCTGCAACAAGTTTGGCAAGATCCATATCGACGATATCTTCGGCATCAACAACTATTAGCATCGACATTCAAGACATCTAGCAGCAGTCGACTAGCATTAGCATCAGCCTTCGCCAACACCAAGCACTAAGAGTCCTCGCCCCTAGCAAGCATCAACATCAACAAACCTTCATCGAACGCATCACTAACAACAATGCCCGCTACCTAAATTCCCACCGTCACCGTCTCCTCCACACCCCTACATTCCTGACTATTCCTAACGACCTCTTCATCGACCGCCCGGGCCAAACCGTCCTTGGGCTGTCTCCCTGCTGCCCCATAACCCGCGCTACCTGATCTAACACCGACACCGACACCCTGCTCCGCCACGCTAGTTTGCACCAATACTCCACCTCCGACCTCCCCACCCTACAGAGCTGTTGCAACTCGCCCACCTTCTCGAAATAGCAACCAGCGAGGAGGAGTTCGTGGCTTTCGTACTGCCTAAAGTCGTCCCCAAGATCAAGAGGGATGTCACTCCGACGAACCTGAGCGGATCAAGAAAGTCACGATCTCTGCTCAGAATACAGGAGTGAGAGTGTCGCCGTTGAGGAAGCCAACGAGGTATCCGACGAAGCAGGCGTGGTGGGCGGTCGGGACGGGGCTATGGGCTGGAGAGGCGGTGCCGGAGGTTTTGGAGGCGCCGGCGCATGGGGTTGTGTGGAGGGAGGCGCCGGTGCTAAGGGGGAGGACGAGTGCGAAGAAGCTTTGTATGGCTGCGTTGCAGTTGTGGAAGCAATTTGCGCAGGAGGTGAATGCGCCTCAGCATTAGGCGGACACTACGGAGGGCACTGCTGAGGAGGTTGCCGCCCCTCCTGCTGCGGCTGAGGCTGCGCTCATCGCTGTTCTTCGGCCATTGCTGCGGCTGGTGCTGATTATCGCTCTCGCGCTTATATGTCGACCCCCTCGGCGATGCACGCTCCTTAGTGGAGTCGTCCTACGGTAACTCCTTTAGCGACTCCCGCTCCGCAGAGTCGTCCTACGCCAGCTCTTTCGGTGACGCCAGCTGCTCAGAGGAATTTTGTATGGCTGACTCCCGCTCCGCAGAGTCAAGTCATTGCTAGGCGAGCTCCTGTGCCAGTGCCGCCCCGGCCGCAGCCGTCACGCTCCCGTCTCGACTGCAGGAGCTGCGTCAGCAGAAATCTCAAACTCTGCACCAGCATCAATCCATATTTAACCCACATCCTACCAACGTCAGGCACACGTACTAGCTGGCGGCTCATAACATGGCCACTAAGAACCGAGCCGCCTGGCAGGTGTACCTGGGCATGTATGCGGAAGTCTTGCTCAAGGACGACCCGACGGACTTGGGCCTCTTCAGCTTCTCGCCAGTGGTGTCGACTAGGTCGCCTGGCTGCTGGACTACTTTCCGAAGACGGCCGGGTCTTTGGCATCCGTCCTTCGCCAGGCCATCGCACGCCAACATCTGGTCAAGCAAACCGGCCCACGCCGCCAGTCAGCTTCGCGGGCGATGCCAGGATTCACGACTTGTTCGCAGAGTTTGAGCGGGAGGCCGGCCCCGACATGCCCGCTACGCCGGGTGAGAAGGGTGGGAATGTCGGTCTTTGATGATGGTAGTGATGATGATTGTGATGGTAATAATGCTGATGATGGTATTTGGGCGGGGCGCTGACGAGGTTGATGGAAAATGGGGATGAGAGAAGCTTGGCTTTGATGTTTCCTTGTTTCGGAGTGATGCATCTTCATGTTGCTGCGCTCCTGATGACCTTGTACTTCAGGAAATGCTTTTGGCTGACATTCTCGGGGTACCGATATGGAACATCATTATGACTACGATTCGTATGATTGATGCACGCTCGTAACGCAGTTCGAGGCCAAAAGCTCCTGATGGTCACGCATTGTTGCCCATTTGCGCCGTTACTTCTCAGCGTGTGATCTGGACTGCTCCAACTCTGGACCTTGATTCTTGCTACAGAAGTCTTCGTAGACTGGAATTGCTGTAGCAATGCAGCCACTGCAGAGTATCAGAGTATTTGCAAAGAAGCAGGCCAGTTCCTCCTTGCTTGCCTATGATCCACCAGACTCTAGCAAATTCCGCGGCGGCTAGGGGCCTCAAGCAGGCACTGCAGGCAGCACAGGCATAGCGAACTCAACTTGACTCGCATTTGAAATGACTTCCTCGGGAGCCAGCGCTGCTACGCTACTTGCGAGTTGAGATCATTAGTGAGTGTTGGTTCTGGTCCGCTAGGTCAATCTTTGTAGGTTCTCTACTGCGCCTGCAGTTTCTCTTGCGTTTTGCAGCAATAGTCGCAGCGTGAGGCTCGATTAGGAAGCTAGTCCAGTAGTTCTATACTCATTGCAAAGACTGTAGTGTTTGAATCGGCTAAGCTCTTCATCTACCAAGGGCAGTAGCGGCAGAGGACAGCGACAATAGCGATGACGGCGTCGAGCTGTCGCAGACGTTGCACAACACTCAATCTCAACAGCGTCGAGACCGTCTTCAGCGCAGATCTGATGAAGCTAGAACCGAGGCCATACTGGCCTCTGTCTCTGGTCGAGTTTGGTCCTGAAGCCAAAGAGTAACAATAACAACATCGACAAACTGGACGACCTGAACCGCCATAGCAACATACAGCTCGAGAAGGCGTTTGATGTATTCCTCAAGGATTTCGGCGCCTATTCCATCCCCGTACTTGCTTGGATATCGAGTATTGGACTTGCCGCGAATAGTACTGATCGCAATCCAAGCCTACTCAGGGCTCTTCTCGTCGATCTTGCCCAAACAGCTAGGGTACTGCTGGTATCTCGTGAGGGACTGCTAGAAGTCTCGCTAGGACCCTGCTACAGCTTCGCCATGTCGTGGAAGACCTTTCCGTACGTGTCGTAACTAGCAAACTGCTCGTACGGGCAGCATGGCTTCGCCAGATGAGTACGTGGTGATACACGCAGTCGGGTTGATGATGCGCGGAAACCACTTTTGAAAATGTTGTACGGCAAGCTACCGAGCTTGCTAAGGATGAAGCGCAACGCCTCGTCCTTGTTTTTCTGTTTGTCGTTGGTGTCGCATATGTGACTATAGTCCAGGGACCGCTGGAGCAGGACTGGCATGTGCAAATTGAGCGGCGGGAGGGTAGTGTGATAGTTGGCTGAGGACGTCAAAAGTTGCTCATTTTTTCTTTGCTAATGAGGAGTCAAGAAAATATAGTAGCACTTGCGCGGTGCTTCTGGTCGTGTGAGCAGTGAGGCAATGTCAGGAAAGCCATTGCTGAAGGTTGAGCGGCGATGGGGGCAAAGGAACGGTAATCGCTTCATTCTCGCAGGCGCAGCTATGGGCTGTAGTCACCTTGGACCATGCCTTAATGATTGCTGTATTTGATAGCTCGAGCTAAGAGTTCCATTTGATGGTGACTCCGATGTGTTCAGCCAGTAGTTGCTCGAGGACGTCGTGGCGATCAGAACGTACTTTAATACCGCACGAAGCAATGCATCAAATGTCATCTAAGCCAGCACGTATGAGTCGTGTAGGAGAAGCTCCATGCGCCGGAGCCTGTGACTCCTGGCCTAATCGCTTCAATTTGAGAAAAGTTATAGTCATGAACAAAATAATCATTGAGGATGTCCTCCATTTATCTGATCGCCATGCAAGAATTCTCGACGCCCGAGCGACTGACTTCCTTCTCCTCTACATCGAGTGCAGTTCCACCGTCGTGCCGACAAGCAGCGCAAGACCCTATTATAACGCTCTTCGCAGGAGACGCACCAAGTCGAAAGCCTCCTTCTCGAAATATCCTACGCGGCTGTCGCACCAACACTTTCGCCTCCATTCATTCCAGTCGTGGCCTATTATAGAGCCTGAACGGCGCGGGTATGCAGTCATGACATTATACTGCCCGCGTTGAATCTATTTGACAGACAAGGTGTTAATGCTCGCGCATGACACCACCCGATGAATTTTGCTCTTTTCTTCCCGACAGCGCTCAGGCAGCTCCTTGAAGCACTTCGCAGAGGATGTACCATACCCCCGCGTCACTGTCAACTATATCGCTGCACTATGCAAGCCTCATGCAGTTGCCACTCTGCCGCTCTGCCGCCCCCTTCAACTCAAGCTTAACGCCAGTGACGCAATATCTGGAGGGCCCATATACGCCTGTGGTGTCAGCAGTGCAACACTGCAATCAGATGCAGATTAGGAGACTATGTAAAGGGCTCAGAAGTATGGATCCTGTCTATCGTACGAGCAAGACATAGCCTTACTGTTGCGACTGCGCCAACGTACGATCTGGCCATGTACAAGGATACCCAGTCCGAGTTTGCACATGACAATGAATCTCCTACCCCCAGGTACAGCTCTATGAGTTCGAGGGCAGCCTCATACACCCAGTTTGGCCAGAGATTCCATCGGTCCATCGACCAGTCAATGGTTGGTACAGTCGATGACTTGAGGGCGACGCTGACTGCTATTCCACGCGATGGAATCTGGGTCAATGGCTGAGTGACATAGATCATGAAGCTGTTAATTGATCGAACAACTCGATACGCCCATCAAACGTTGACTTTGCTGTCAACCGGTTGGCTAATAGGCGGTAGGCCTTTGCGAAGCCTCACCTCCAAGGGCGTTCTGCACGAAAGCCTTCTGTGCCTTGTCTAGCTATAGTGGTAGCAAGCAGACGCCACGGGCTCCAACATCAAGAAAGCACCTCGCTTCATAGATTGATGGTTTGAGATCGTGATTGACTCAGTCTGAATGTGCTCCGCCAAGCGCTTAGATCCATGTGGCCGATCAGCCGGTGCCTTGGTCGATGAGGCGTTCGTCGGTATCGCTTCTTATCTTCGACTGATGGTGACTCGTATCTGCTCTTGGCGGCGCTCGCAGCGCTGCCCGGCTTGTGTCGCCCTGCGCTGATTGACTACTTCGCCAAGTAACCTTCTTCAATTGACTCGAGTGACTCCAATCGCTCTAATTGATGGGTTATATCCTGGATCTGCTCCTTCCGCGTACGTCCTTTCTTTAGCAACTGATGACTGTGCTCTGCTGCGCTTGCGCCACGTCCGATTCGGACGAGGCCTATTGTATGACTGATAACCTTGCTGCCTGCATCTAGCGGAGGTATTCGTGCTCTTCAACTGCTCCTGTGCTCCAGAGTCAACAGTGTGTAGTGCTCGAGCAGCTCGTTGGATGTCGTCGCTAGTGATGCAGCTGGAGAGGCTGGTGGTGATTGGGGTGTGGCGTCCAGAACCACTGTCGTGTTCGGTCAAGTACTTGACCTCGTACTCGAGGCTTTCTCGACGGTTGCGCTCTTGCCGGAGGTCGCTCTTGTGCTTTTCACATCAATCTGCTCAATCTTGACTGTGGGCCTTAATCGCTCCAGCTCGCTTGCTTCACGATTGATATGCGTCTTCAGCTCCGTCCTCAAAGAACTCTTCAATATTTTTTCCAGCTGACTGACTCCCAACGCATGTGGAAACTTCATTGGCTGCGCCAGATGATGATGACGACTCTCGATAATAAACTGACATACGAGCTTCATATTAAATCTCCTCGACAACGGAGTGGATTCAGTGACCTGCTCTTGTGACTACGATGGCCTGTCCAGCGGCACTTGGAATCCAAGCCCTTCAGCAGCAGCGCACAACAGCGACGTCGCAACGTGATGGCCGCAGTCTTGTTGCTTCTTAGGTTGGTGTGCGATGCGTCGAGAGTGTCGAAATACCCGATTGATGGCAGCCACAGTCGAAGTGATCAGCTGCGTAGTAAATACGTCAGCATATGATAGACATGTGGAAAGGGCGGTTCGACCTTCCAACCTCACTACTAGTCGACGGTGTCCAACTGAGTACAAAGACGCTCAATCGTGATGGAGCCTGCCTTAGTCGACTCACTAAATATGTGGACGCGATCTCCGGCTCCGACTTCGCGATCCAGGTAAACAACTTCTTGTCAAGTCTACCCGCATGACCCTATCCTTAGATGGGCAGATATTTTGGAATCCAGTCTTGAACCAGCCTTGGTCCCGCATGCGGCGGTACAATACATCTGTAACAGAGCGCGTCGAAGGCAGAGAAGCCGATGAGCCCGGAGTGCAAGACCCAAGCAACTCCGTGCCATGATCTCTTGATTAGCTACACTCATCGGGGAGTGGGGCCGTAGCCTCGCACGGAGCGTCGACTAATGCCCTCAGCAGCAATACCACCCCTCTCCTTCTCCAAGACATCAACCTCAGCTCATCATTTATCCAGTTTCCGCCTTGCCATCCTCTTTTTCAGCAACAGTCTCAGCTCCCGCTCTGCTATCAATCACCTCCCCAACTTTCTCCGTCAATGCACCCACCGCTGCTGCTCAAGCTTCATTGGCTACTGCACTTCGAACCCAGCCTACCGGAATCCTGCACGTTACTTGGGAAAGTAGCTAAGTGCTCCATGCTGATCTGCGAGTTCAGCTCCACACTGGTGACCATGTCCTGAGCTGTGATAAACCGCAAACCGACGTTTGGAGGACGACGTACCAGCGAAAGCAGATTTGAAGGGTAGACTCAAAGACCTAGGCGCGATCAAGCTGCGCTTCACAAGAGCAGTACGTGCTGTAAATGGTACTTCATCCGCGGCGAAGCGTGGCAAAGTCTTCTTTGATACATCCACTGTCAAGTCCTTTGCGATTGTGATGCCGCTGTCTCGAAGCGCCTCTACATCGTTGGCCCCCTTTGACAGGAGGGTTTACGAGTCCCGAGTGAGCTCGTAAAGCTATCTGGCCGGATCGTGGTACTGATTGGAAAGCTTGCGATAGCCGTCAACGCAGGCGTCCATGAGCTTGCGCTGCTCATTGACCCTAAGTTCGAGCTCAGTCTTGTGCTCTCTCTCACCCCCAAAAAGAAGAAGAGAAGGCGAGAGTAGCTCGATGAAGGCGGGCCAACTGCGTTCCCATGCGCTTCATGCTTAGGCCCTACACAGTGGTAACCCTATTCTTGCTGGCGCACAACGCGCCGCTTTGCTAATCGCTCAGCGTCAGATCGGCCACTGAATGGCATCGAACATCCCCGAGAAGACATCGAGGCGTCTGCGTTGATGAGTGGGAAGACGCTTGATGCTTTTCTCGAACTTCCATATTCCCACCGACGCTAGTGCTTGTTTCCGATGCCCTGAAAAGAAAGCGGCGCCAGACCCAAAGGGGGGACAGTGACGTCGAGCCCGGAGTAGCTGAAAGAAACCTGGAACGTCGAGTTATTGATAGCGCTGGTTTGCCAAAAACAGCGAGCAAAAGTTGAAAGAAAGCACCTAATGATCTCACATAGCAAAAGAACTAGGTGGACTTCTGGCCTGGCGTAGAAGCATTAAGCGGCATTGCATAGGCCTGTAGATCCCAGGTATCTTCAACCTGCTCTTCTTTGCGGCCGGAGCTTGCCGAAATGCTAGCCTTGCCTTCGTCCTTGCAATGTCGCGGAGTACATTCTCGATTGAACCTCAACTCGACTCGGGGTTCCAGCTGAAGGAAGCAGGAGGGCAGGAGTCGCGCTGTCCAGGTCCTCAGTGATTCCTGCCGAAGTTTCTCACAGGATAGCAGTAGCGTCTCCACTTTCTGAGAGTCCATTGCCTTTGCCAGAGTCTATTTGCTGGGACGGATAGGGTGCAGATGCATCGCCTATGACAGCCCCGAGAGCACTGCAACATCGAGAAGCACGTAGATCGTCAATAGAGAACTTGAAATCCAATGCTCATCCGATCATATACACTACCTCAAATTCACCATCGCTGCTTTGGCCAACTCTGGCTGGACTTGCGCTTTCCTTGACCGTTTTCCCAGCCAGGGGGTTGTCGTGAAGCAAGAGATAAGGGTCCGGCGGTGCCGCCTTGAAAGAAGTCAAAGGGATTCTCCACGTCTGTTTCCCTGGTTGCTTGAGCTTCAACTTGACCATCGTTGCCTCGACTTTGCATGTCGAAGAATCCGGTGCCAAAAGCTTCGGCGTTCCTGTGAAACGCAGAGCCAAGGAGTTTCGCAGACAGCGGACTAACGTTCATACCCAAGGACATTCTGCTACTATGGCTCGGCTGTTCGAAGTCGGGAGCTCCTTCTGTCTGGGTGTTCTGAGTTTGCGCGCTAGCTAGGCAGTAGGGCGAACGTCGACTTCGTCCGGTCTTAGTTCAGAAGAACGCTCTTCGGGAGTCATGATGTCGGTTTTAGTCCGGCGTCATATTATGGTCCAAGTGTCGATGTTTGAGCTCCACAGATCCTAAAAATGGGCTCCGAAGGAGATTGTGAATGTGTCGCGAATGTTGATGAAGGACGTATCGAGTCTTCAGTAATAGTACTCACTTTGGATGTGAGGCTATGAGTTGATTCTCACATGTCAGCTCGAGTTCGCTAGTGCAATTTTCGTTCTCTTCCAGAATGAAGTGGGATGCATTGGTTGCTTGAAAAGCGTTACGCAAGGTAAGGATGAGAATCCCGGGAGTTCATGGTCAAGTATAACATCTGCGCCTCTCGTTGTGGAAAGTCCATTGGAATCGGGCCGCCGAGGAGGACGCTGAGTTGTTGTACGATCCCAATCTCAAGATCAACGACATGCAGAAGAACATTTCGGTTAATCAGTTTCATTCCAGAATCTTCGACGCTATAGTCAAACACTTTTGCACCGTTGAGCAGAACTGGGAGCTTGAAGGCCACGCAACATGTTGCTGAGAACTCCGACACGGAGCACGACAAGAAGTACTCCGCCAATGGTGGAAACCGCAAGAAGGGCGATGTCACTGTCACCGGCTCTATCTCCAGAGATGGAGGAGCTTTAGGCAACTGTCCGGGATGTCGAAGTGTCTGATGGCCTCCAAATGCGCATGGTTGCACAATAATCGGCCGAGGCAGGAGTGATTGTCAGAGTCAACCACAAAGCCGCAATTTTGATCATCGAAGTAAAGCTTTCTTCTTGAATGATTCATCCCACCAGGCGCTGTGTCCGAGCAACTGTGCCGTAGATATGTCGAAATGGACCCATAACTGCCCGACAGACCGTCGAACAACGGTGGTCATAGTGCCGCCACCGCGCACCACTGCTACTGCGGGGACGCGGCCAAGAGTGATTCGGTCCTCTCCAGACCTTAAGGAACGTGGCACCGTAACACTGGAGCCGTACTATGACTATAGGACAGAACGCCCAAGGGACCTTTTGCAATGAGGCGAGTAAATCCCCACACGCAGGACCAGTAGCTTTTGCAGCTGAAGAGACGTCCGACCCACGAGTATGTCTTCCGATCTGCCCTCATAGTTTGTCGCGGCGCTAGTCGAGAGAGGCAGTTTCTGCGAGGTTGGGGTGAGGTGTAGGAGAGTTGATCAGCCAGCGATGTGCACAAAAGCTTCAGAGGCGAGGCCGTTGGAGGTGTTTGAGAGCTGCAGTGCGGGAATTGTCGAATTCCCGGAAAACGTCCAACAGAGCGCATGTTCGGTGCCTAGTCGGTTCAACCTCAGGCAGTTGTGGGTTTGGAGGGGTTCCGGAGAGTTGGGCTTCGAAGACTATGCTGTTGTCAGGGTTAACGTCGTGGGGGAGGTCGGGAGGTCGGGTGAAGCGGACCTCCACCTCTCAAAATTGCATGACGAAGATTGGACCGCCGTCGAGCTCAGAGCAAACGTTGTGCCTGTCGACAAGTCTGCGCGTGCGTGGTAGGCATGGTTCGGTCGTCCGGACGTACTACGAACCACGAAGCTGCAACGGCATAGTATGTACGACCATGCACGTGATGACACGCAATCACTCATAACCCCAACGTCTCAAAGCAATATCAAGAATTCCATTGTACTACTTCCTTCTCCGACATTGCCCCTCCCCAGCAGAGATCGCCCAGCAGTTCCTACTCCAGCCCACTCCTCATCCCAGTCGGTTTTGCGAGCTCGTCCAAAATCGGCTTGCCCTCAATCCCTAACAACCTCCGATACTGCTCCTCAATCTGTGCCTTGTACGTCAATTGCCCAATCGCCTTCCTGGCCGTCTAAAACACCTTCTCCCTATCACCTTCTACATCATGCCCGACTGGGACACCGAGGGTCCTGAGCTCATCAACCAGTATCTCCAATGCCGGCTTGTTGTCGATCTGTTGTTAATCCAAAGGCCTCGAGACTCTGAATCGTTCCCACCACCTCGTCTCTTCCGTTATCGTCGTCTTGTGCTCGTGATTCGGCAAGGCGGATATCGTCGCTGGTCTGCATTCCAACACCTCCTGGAGCACTGTTACTTTTGCCCACGACGTCGCGCCTAGATGCCTGTCTAGCGTCACGAGCGCGTGCTCTAGAACCACCTCGTCCCACTCCCGCACACCATGGAGCAAGAGCTGCTCGCCGCACTCCGGCCGGTTAAGGATGGCGAGGATTTAGCGTGCTGTAGGGGGAGGGGAATCAGGACCGACGATGTCGAAGGTGCGGGCTGTGGTAATCAGAGCGTGAGTTTCGCTGTCAGAAAGGAGGATGAGGGGACGATCAAGGGCGCTGCGGCGGCGGTGAGCGAGAATGTCGGCTGGGGTTTTGAGGTGGGGCCCAAGTCGCTGCAGATAGAGTGGGGTTAGGGGAGGAGGTGCGGAATGGGGAGGGCCGACGTACCTTGTCCTGAAATGCGACAGGGAGTGCAGCGATGATGGTCTCGATTTGGTCGGGCGAATATGGTAGTGACATTGTGGGAGCTGTCGATGTCAGCAAATTGATCGCATTGGGGGCTCAGGTTGACGAAGGAGCAGAGGAGTGATTTGCAGCAAGAGCCATCTGCGACATGCTTGAAAGGGTTGCGGAGCAGCAAGCGAGTAGCGTGATGCTTTCGAGACAACAATGACTGGTGAGTCGCAGGTCTCGGAATACAAACCAAGCATGGGCAAGGACTCATGCTCTGTCCGGATTTATTCATGCTCCAACCTCAAGCATCAAGCAACACCATTGTCCTCATCATTACCATCACCACCATGAGCATCTCCAAAGTCCTCACCGCCCGCGCCAAAGCTCAACGCCCAACGCGTCGACTCGGAATCCCGCTCGGAAGAGTACCACCTCGTCGCCAATCACTTTGAGCATCTCCTATGGGCGGCAGAAGCGGCAGCAGAACAAGAGAAGCGCACGACGTGCAGCAGCAGCACCACCACCACCACACCCGCTGACCTCGCACCCAAGCTCTGGCTGCGCGAACTCTCCCACGACGCACCGGCCACGCTTCTTCACGACCTCACCACCGCATCTCCCCGTCTCCTCTCAGCGCTCCGGACACGCGACACCGAAGCCGCCTACGCGACAGAGCGGCACATCGTGGGCGCAGTGCTGCAATGGCAAAGCAGCCGGGCGAAGGTGTGGGCGGATTTGGTGCGGTTGTTGTATTTCTTGTGGCCGGGGTCGGAGGGAGGGGCGGGGGAGAAGGAGGGGGCGAGCATGGAGGAGGCGATGGAGTGGGTGCGGAGGTCGGTGCCGGAAGAGGCGTGTCAGTCCACCACGAATTTGATTAAGCTTTGATGAGCGCGTCCAGCAAACCCCGCTGGTGCATGCAAAGTGCATATCCGAGCTCGGCCGACAGGGCGAGATCAATCGAAGTATTAATCGACTTTGAACGTACCGACGGAGGAATTGTTGTATGAGAGAAAGACGTGTCGCAGCTACACGCTAAGCACGCGCTAAAGTGGCGAAGGCGCACGCTAAAGTGGCACGGCGATGCGGATTGGCTAATTAAAAAATTACACCTTAGACACTATGGACACCTCTCGCGAGGAGCCGTCTTTCCTTATGTGGCCTATAATAACGCAGGGTAAACCACTTCAAGTACATGACTGTAACGCGATCGAGGGGTGAGATAGTGTTGCTTGCAGTATTGATCCCGTTGGAAAGCGCCGAGGCCACGTTTTGTGGTGCTGCCGCTACTAGTACAAGGCGCTGCTGGACTTGAAAGCACGGGTGTGCGCATGGAAGATCGTGCTGCCGTTAATGCTGGCGACTAGTTGCTATGTCTCTCGTCGTGGACGCGATCAAAGCGTCGCTGCTACTGCTGTCTGGCTAATGTGTGATATTTGGAAACTGGTCCAGGCTTCCAGCTCCACGTCTGTAGTACAGCTTGTACTGAGCGCCTGCTAGGGCACAGCGACTTCGGCCATTGAACGAACAACGCCATGCGCCTGAGCAGCTTAACAACAAAAATGCCCTAATCAGGCCGGCCTATGAGAGTTAGCCGGTTGACAGCAGTCAACCATTGACAGCCGTCTCAGCACTTTGCCCCTTACAGCAATCAACAGCTTCGTCACTGGACCACAAAGCGCATTTGATCGTGTCAAGTAGCGGTCAGCGTCGGTCGCAAGCGATCATCCATCTGCATCTACTCGATTGAGTGAGGAAAACACTGCCAGTCTGGGTTGACAAGACGCAATCACAACCTCAACAAAACATGAAGGCGAAGCTATAATGGCAACAGCGTTTACTCCGGAAGCCACCGTCTTCTGAGACAAACGTCACGACCTCCGCATCCTGGTCTTGCCAGTCTTGAAGGTGGAGCGCGACGGGAAGTGAGGAGCGCTTCTTCAATCAGAATTCTGTAGCGGGAAAGTGTGTCCTCACGTTCAGGTTATGTGAAATGGACGAGCAGGCGGATCCCAAGGCCAAAGGCGGTACGAGCTGTTGGAGAGGAGTATTCGGCAGTCCAGGTGACCGAACATAGCTTTGGACGCGGTGCATTGGCTTTGACAATGCGAAATGTAAGGACATTGATGAGGCCGTTAGCGACTTCGATCTGTCTGTCGGCAAATCTCTTGACTGCGCCTTTCGAAAAATGGATATCAGAGAAGGTCCACCCTAAAGTCAGGGTGCCCAGTTCCTGTGAGTCGAAATTGCGATGCCCAAACGACGCCTTGCGCACAAGCTCCGAGATTGCCTGATGCACGTTTTGACCCCTAGTGAAGCCTCGGTGCAGGAGTACTCAATCGAAAAAAAAAATCCCTGTGCCGCTCGTATTTATGCTCTTGGCAAGAGATTTTTTCCAACCTATCTTTCGGCTACGACTGCTGCACATCATTCATCATGAATAGCAGTATATCGGCGCAAATTGATGTCACAGCAAGTTGCTGTGTTTCATCACCATTATTTGCTGTCTTGCGGCGCTATGTGGATACACCATCTCCAGAGGTTGCCGTATGTGGGTGTTAGAGCTGCTAATCGATGTGGCCAATACTGGTGACAGTGAGAACTTCGGCGCAGACGACGACTTCAGTGTCTCCGACGATAAGATCGAAAATCGACTGCTGCTGCTGGCGGCCAAAGAGCAGCCATTGAAAATGGTTCGCCAGTGCTGGAGTATCATTGTCTTGGGAAGATCACCACGTTGACTCGGCCTGGAGCTGGTGCAATTGTGGTTGATGCGATGGCTAGAGTGGGATACGTTTGGAGCGTTTTGTGTCGAGGCCTCACCGTCGATATGCTCAAGGGTAAGACATTGATTGATGGCCGTGTGGTGTTTCCTGGATCACTGCGCTCATTAGCCGACGTATAACAAACTCCGTAGTAATAACTATCGACGCTCGCTGAAGACCTTGGCTCGATGGATTGGTAAAGTCTCCAAGCTCTGTCGGATCGTTCATGCTCTTATACCAACCAATCTATCAATGATTATCAGTCGAATCTATGTCTGTACCTCACGCTTGAGATGCGCTTTTAGCGTTACACATGGCAGCAGTGAGCTCATGTTTCTCGCGGCGCCACATACGAACAAATCCCACCTGCCCCCAAAGAGCAAGCAACCTGCTCGTTCATGTTTCGCGGACAAGAGCGGCAGATGCTATCACCGCGATCGCTACGAACACGCGCCGCCTACCTCTTCTGGGTACAGTGACGGGTAGGGTGAGGGGTTCTAGTCGTGGGGAGTGCACGAGGGTATCATGGGTGATCCACAGTGCCTCTCCTTTCACAAGGCAGAAGGAGAGGGAATAATGACCCGCTGAGGGTTAGGTTGATTGGCAGATAGACGATCACGACTGCGCGGACACCTTCACAACACAACATCACAAGCGATATGGTCACTATGACACTCTCTCATCAGCAAGCGTCGAATCTTGAGTGTCATTGCACTGCATGGCATCGTGCATACCATCTTCTGGCATCGGACCGACATACACGACGCTTCGACCCGCGAAGACGGCTCAGCATCATTGGAGAGCTTCAAGAACCGTTGAACATGTCGGACTTGAAAGAGGCTATGAAATCATTGCATCTGCCCGTATGAATGAGCGTGCACTTCCCTGGAATGACAACTGATAGATGGCACATGACTCTCCAGAAAGACTCCGAAGAAGCGTCCAAGCGGCAGTTGGCACCTGGCCATAGTTCGTGCACGTCTATTAGCCCCACGCGAGGGTTCATCAACTTCGCTGGACTGCATATGAGACAGTGTTTCCTGGCGTCACTACTGGATGCTGAGACGGCCTGATCACAAGGCCGCTGCGCCTGACTACTGGCTGTAGACCGCTACTCAAGAGGAGGGATTTGCTCATGTTCTCGGGGACAGTGCAAGATGTACCTTCGGCATCCCAGGAAATCTTCAAGCAACGCATGCGGATGGTATTCGACCTTGCCTCGTTCCTCCCCCCGAGACGGGTAGCTCTTGCGATGACCCTACCTATTCTATGGCGGTGGGGAAACGTCAAGGCAACAAACATCAAGAATCAGCTATCCCACAGCACTGACAACGTCTCAGCTCATATCACACCAGCTAGTTGACCAAAAGTCGGTGGGTGCATCTCGCGCTTGTCTGATCGCTGTAGCATAGGAAGCAGGTAGGTACCTGATCGGTTGGTTGATGACCTCGTTACAGCGAACATTCGATGAAGTCAACCGGTTGCCTGACGAAAAGACTGTTCCTAATTCGTACGTGATGGGACTGGCGTGGAGTGCGCATCGAAGGGACCGAATACAGCGCCGGCGACTTGCGGGCATGGATATCTGGTCGACAGGGTGTTACCGACAGTCCTCCAGGCACAGGCTATGCATAATCGCTGTCATGTGCTTTGACTCTCCGTGCAGCGTTACTGTCTCTGGGATGACGTGGTTCTCAACATATATATATATGCCTTGACTGTGCTTCTGTCAAGGTTCTTGTTTTATGAGGCAGACACTCACATACGAAGAGAGTTGCCCTATACAATACGCTGTGCTTCTGTCATGATTTTTGCTTCCTCACATACGAAGACACATACTTGAGAATACGAAGACACATACTTGAGATTAGGAATGTGTGTGCTCACAGAAAGAAGCTATCGAAGTTCATAATGGTCATGAGCTGTCTTCTATCATATCCAGAAGTCGTCGCTTCCGCTCTACGGACAGAGACATTAGAACAGCCCATCCGGACTCCAGATAGGCAGCGTGCTGCGTCGGTGTCAGGAGTTACTGCAAGATACTACGTGCGTGCTTTTCATCTACCAATGCGAAATGAGCCCCGCCGAGTATAATCTAGACAGACAGAGTCTCCCAGGATCATCATCATCATCATCATCATCATCATCATCATCATCGCGAGGGCCTGGACCAGAGCGTCCCTCGGATGGACAGACGTCTTGTGAACATCGGGCGCACGGTAGATCAACGTCTTGTCGACATCCTGCCCACGTCTAAGTTGCTTCACCTGCTCAATGCAGGCCTGAACGTCCAGCGTAGCAGGACCACGAGCGGGTGGGCGAAAGGCATTCATGTTAGTGTTCGCAGGCGGAAGATACGAGAAGTCGTCCACGTACTTTTGCGGCCAGTGCCTGGTGTAAGTACGCCACTTGACCACGTACGCATCTTGGGCATCACCCGTATGCTCCTCTGTCAGAGCGCCCTTAAGGCGGGGATTGCAAGCATGGATCTCGTCGTCGATGAACTTGACGAGTACACTAGCAAGCTTGTCGAAGCGCTGAAGGTCGTTTGTGCTCCAGCCGAGCTCAGTGAAAAGACCTATGATTTGACGAGGTCTGAGCGCTCGCTTGGACAGATTGTGTGCGGCGCAGAAGCGTAAGATGCGGTGTTGAGTCTCGGGGGTGAAGACGATTTTGGCTCGGACGAACTTTGCGGTCGAAATAGCGGGCGTCTGCTTTGCTGAGCGAATGTTAGTAGTTCCGTCGAGTGACCAGGAAGAGAATCGATGCATAACTTTCCTGCTCCTTCTGCCATTGGTGGTCGGGACTTGAATCAAGTTCCTTTGGCACAAGGGATTCTGATTGACGTTCGGACAGCGAGGTGGCTGATGGTCGTGCGTGCAGAAATCACCACGGCAGCATTGAGCTCGGAGGGTGCGGTTGCGAGTGTTAAATGCAAGGAATTTCTGGCTTGTTCAGGTATGGTGGTAGGTGGAGAAGTTGAGCCGTCCGCTGCAGGGACAAGGGCGGCGAATGCATTGAGCAAAGAAGTCGTTTGGACCGGATTCAGGAGGTGCGCACCAGGTTCCTACGAAAGACCTGCTGTGGAGCGATTCAAATGATAGATGTGGAGGAGCTGGACGTACGTTCGGGCAGGATATCAGCGAGGCGCAGGCCATGTCCGGGCCCAAGAGGGGCTTGACTCGTCGTTCCCTGCTACCACGGGTGAGATGCCAGCCATGCTAGGCGCGAGGACGCAAGAGGTAGCATTCGTATATGCGCATGGCGAGGAGTACAGAACAGGCACATGTAGTATGTACAGCAGGGCACGCCGTACTTCCGAGCGCTTGCGCTTTCATCGCGAGCAAGTCACACAACACAGCTACATCACCGGCTTGCACTTGCGGCACTTTCACTTGGATCCATTGCATTGACATTGCCGCCTATCAATTGAACTCCCGTCCTGTATGCTGCCTTCGCTGCGCCTGCCTACAGCTGGGATTTTGCTCTGACGGATGTAGGGTCATTGCCGAATTTTCACTATGCCCAACCTGCATTGTTGCTAGAGGATCAGCTCTTCGATGCCTGCATACAGCTGGCCACACTGCATAAGGCACGGAAGAGGACATCCCAAAGCGTAAAACGCAGATAGACAACCTTAAGGCGTACATCTCTACTATCACGAGCAGGCCCATATGCGGAGACTTCGCAAGCTTCATAGCCTTCGCCAGAAGCGTCATATTCACCAAGAGAAACCAGATCATTGTTTTCAAAAAAACATCTGGGCTGCCGATGCGGAGATGCCCAAGATGTACACGAGCAGTCGCACGAGGCAGAAGCCGTACACGCTCTGCCGACGTCAAAGTACGGCAACCTCGATGTTACTGTCCTTCCAAATACTCAGGCCACGGTTATGTTGCTCTGCTCATCCCCGTCAGCATCGTCAACGAGTGCTACGACAGTCAACCTGATTTTCACCTCGTGGAGAAGGGGAA
The DNA here is from genome assembly GCA_010093825.1 of Teratosphaeria nubilosa. Classification (NCBI taxonomy): domain Eukaryota; kingdom Fungi; phylum Ascomycota; class Dothideomycetes; order Mycosphaerellales; family Teratosphaeriaceae; genus Teratosphaeria; species Teratosphaeria nubilosa. The sequence goes on from ML995926.1 coordinate 30,284, forward strand.
ATTTAAGTCGAAGATCGCCTATGCCAGAGAGCGAGGAAGTAAAAAAAAAAAAAAAAAATTCACATCGCAGCAGAAGTCCATAACAGATTCGATTCAGGTCAGCATGAAGGACATGCTTGCGGACGATCCCCGCACGAGACTGTACTGCACGCGCGATCACAGGCTCGGATCGCGAATATCGCTCAGTCTCAGCGCTGCACTATCACATGTGGCAGAGAACGCCTGTGGATATGAGCATAATAACCGTTGCTTCCAAACCTGGATCTATGGCATTCTCCTATTATGCCGAGCTGGTGCAAGGTGCATTGGTCTAGATGTGACGAGCGAGGGGGGTCTGGTGTTAGCGAATGAGGTTCGGCACAGCACAGGTGGATGGTGTATCCTGTTTGTGCTTGATGTTACCTTGGCCAACCGCATGCTCCGCCAGCTCCGCCAGCGCTCAACTACCTTCAACGCCATCGACTGAGGCGCCGCCGAGACCTTGTGGATCTTCAACAGATCACAATCCAGTCCATTCACCTTTCACGGCCAGCTAGTTACCAGAACTGGTTGGATGTAAGCATCAGATCTGAACCGGATCGATCCAGCAGGCCCATCTACCAAGATCACTGGATGTTTTGCTTTGGTCGGTGGCGTTTGGCTTGATGGTGGGCGTTCGATGCTGCATGAGTCGTTGCATTTGTCAATGTCTGCCGCTCTGGATGCGACGAACTGTGTACGCTCGTTGGTGCTACCATAGCAAGCATTGCCGGCCGGCGCTAACAAGGTGCTACTACCGGCTTCCGCTGGTGGCCTCTGCAGGGCTGGCGGAAAAATAAACGGGAAGCAAGCGCTGGCCCTGAGCGTTCAGCGCGAGTAGGCGCCAGTATGCATAAGGAGTTAGTAGTCAGCAGCGCATTGAACGGGCGCTGGACAGCCGAAGCAGAAGAAGCGAAGCGGTCTAGTAGCCTTGTTATGCTGTGGAGGTGCTGACAGCGTGTGGAACAAGGGCCAGGAGAATACGCAGGCACCAGACATGGTCACGAAGGCTCAGACTTCGCGTGCCCAGAAGCCTCAACCCGCTCGGGAACAGGCACAAGACGTCAGCACCGCTCCAACGAGCACCACGGACACCGAATCGAAGACCGCGAGTTGGAGCTGCTCCGCGTACTTCAGCAGGATGGATTACATTACGCGGATCTCATGAATCCGGCACGCAGATCTAGACGCAGATTCAGCTACCAGATACGGCGCCTAGACCTGATATCATGCTACCGCGCACGCCGACACCGATGTAGACTTGACCCATAATTCAGCCCTTGGTAGCACAGCCGCCCAGGCAGTTCTTCGATGTACCAAGCGGGACGACAATCACGACGACTCACTTGACTGCAGAACTATGCGGAAATCGGCGAGCTCGGACAGCCCGACTTGTCTGCGTACGTAGACAGTAGGCCGAGGAGGCGTGCTAAGAGAGCCGCAAAAGAGACATACACAGATGAGTATAGTTACTGTGAGTAAGTCCAGAATGCTGCGTGGTCTGGTGAAATATGATACTGCTCCTGTCTGACAAATTCTGCAGGCGGATGGACGGACATCTCACCTGGTTTTGCGCCGCGGCATCGCCACCCAACAAACGTCCTGATCCTGCTATGCCCTCTCCGATCCGTTCAAAGACATTCGAAGAAGTCTCCTCTTCCGAACTCTTTACCGGCGATGGCGACTTCGTGCCTCGTTCAGCCCGTGCCCCGTTCAGCTGGTCCCAGAGTCCGGCAGCAGTGTCTTACGCAGAGGCAGGCCTTTGTTGTAGCTGGGCCGAAGAAGATCAGAACAAGAGTAGAAAGACAGGTAGGACCTTGCCCTTCAAAAGGCCTATGAGTCTAGCTTCTCGGGAGAGATTGGTAGTGCTCCTCGTTCAGGCACAGTCGAATAATGCACGAATATCGAAAAGTCTGGTTTCGACTCTTTCGCAAGTGCAGAGTAACAGAATCAAGTGGGTAACGTGAGGAGTCCGGAAATTCCCCGACTTGCGGCAACGGATGCTGGCAAAGTAGAAAGGTCATCGCGAGGGTTGGTAAAAAGTCATCAACGGGTAATGTGCGCGAGAGACGCAGGCGTCAAGGACACCGAGCTGACGTACTCACGAAGACAGACTTTGATTGTCTCAAGCAATAGGCCGTTGATCGAGAGGAGGCAGAGGGGTCAAAGCATGGTATGTCTATCTTGATCTTACTATAACTGCACAGGCTGTAGCAGCAGCAGTGGCGACAGCAACCTCAGAGAAAGTCATCAGTCCCTTCAGCCACCGCGGACTCGTCCAAGAGACCAAAGGCGCAAGCCAAGAGCCATTGTCAGTCGCATACCAAGATCCAAAGTCCAAAGGCGCCAAAGGTACTAAAGGCGCCGAAGCCAAAGGCTGGTCAATTCGCTCGTCCATCAAAATCGATCGATGAGAGTTGACTGAACTGCTGACAGTCTTGGTCAGGGAGCGAACCGCACTTCAGATCTCAAAACGGCCTTCAAACACGTATTCCATATTCAAACCGATTCGTTACTTCAATTAAGTCCGTCTGACTGATCGAGCAGAAGCTGTGACAACTCTATGTACTTCCATTACTTATCTACAGTCATTCACAACGCCGCTAGCACGGATGGCACAAGCACCTGCAAACTGACATGTCGTTGTCGCCGTCGATCGTGCGTGCAGAATTGCAACATTCCAAGTCGGCAACGTACTAGTGCGTAGCATATATGGACATGGTGTAGAGCCGCTGCAGCTCCACATGTGTCTGCGCGACCCACCATAGTACCAAGCTGACCACAAGGACCAAAATCACGACGCTGGAGCGGGCGCAGAAGGGCGCACAGCTTGAATGGCGCCAGTCGAAGATCATACGCCGATCGCCTTGATTGCATCGGGGAGGGGTGCCATGTCAGCATTGTTGAGTAGCATCGTATTGTTGAGCACTGCTAGCAGGCAGCTCATGGTTTCTGCGCTATTAACATGGGGGTCGGAGCTCGGCCCCTTTATTCTGCAGCAAGAAACGAGATTATGTGTCACCGGCGCCTGGACCACTATCAGCCAACCAGTCAATCGCTTGATGATCGAAATCAACGTTAATGGGGGTATCATCAACAGCACTCATCGCTCCAGTAACCACGCCGACACGCAGTTGCGTGTCGAATAGCAGTCAGCCCTCCTCACAAGCCCTCGACCGTTGACTGGTGTTTTGGTCTGGTCATCGCGCGACGGCGAGGACGATCATGTGTCTCAATTGCTCTGCGCATAGCATCATTTGGGATGGTGATGCCTGCGCTGCAAGATTGGAACAAGACAGTATGGATCTCAGTACCGCTAGCAGGAAAACCCATGTAATCACTGTCTTTCCCATCTCTCTCGTCCGTCTTGCTAGATATTCACCTTAAGTCACCAGCATCAAAGCGACCAATGTACGGCCCTCCAAGCACAATCTTGCCTCGAGTTCCAGTAGTGAAGAGAAACTTGAGTTCCTCAAGCCCGGAAGTGTACGTCCTTATTCCCTATGGTCACTGAACCTCCGCAGATAGTTGCTTGTGTTTGCTGACGATGGTCTGTCCGCAGCAGCCCTTGTGCGCCCCAAAAGGTGGACCATCCCGCGGTCTATTGCCACCAAAGACGAAATCCTCATCTTTTGCGCCCGCAAGGGCATCATTGGCGGCCCCCTTACTGCCAATGTCGTGCTCGAGTTGGGGTCGGGCATCTGTGTATGAGAGTCTTCTTACCCAGCTGATCAGCTTTATTCAAGTGGTGCATTTCCTACTCCCCCGTTGTCGTTATTATTGACTCTTTCCTCAGAGTCACCAAGTTCGGCGGCAGCAATAAGAGCAGAGAGCTAACAGTGTGTGTTGCGCGCCCCTTGACACGGATTGGGTTGGGAAGCCCAACATACCCAAGAATCTCAACCGCGAGACTAAGTACAAAATGTATCTCGAGATGAGCTCCTCGCTCCACCGTCTATAACTCTCCGCTACGCTGTGCAGGAAGATAGTTATAGAGCGCCTTAGAGCTGGAGTGGCGGCGCCTTCAACACGCAGTCACCCGTAGACACGCAAACTTTAGGTAACGAGGCTCTCTGCATCTTTGTGCTCGTACTAAGCAGAGGCACCGGGTACACGGTCTCTAGCCTCCGCGAGTGGCCTTACACTACTCGAGACAAGAACCTCGACTATACGAATCAGCGGGACGGCTAGAAGCGTACGACTGAAAGGCGAGCTAGAGGATGCTTCAAAAGGATTGCGGTATCTTGTGATCGCAGGATGATAGTTCTGCTTAACGACTGACACGGCGTTTTCGGCTGCTAGTGAATCAGAGTACTTTGACAAATGAGCTTATGAGCACCGAAGCCCATGCCTCTGAAAGACTCACCCCTGAGCGGCTATGTCCTCATAGCTGTGTGAGTTAGTACCGAAACCCTACTCCGACGCATTATTAGCTAGGAGCTGCGGATCAAGTCACTAGCATTGTCAACTAGGCGACGTTGGAGCAGCGGGCGCTGGCGAGGTCGATCAGGACACCGACGACGCAGCCATTGTACAGTCCATCGAACCAGACGGGACGCAGCTCGAAAATGGCGACATTGGCGAGGAAGAGGACAACTGGTCAGCGGCGATCGCAAGAAGAGGCCAGACTGCCAAATGCAGTAACTCAGAATCTTGTCCTCACGGACGATACAGCACATAGTCAACATACCGACCACACTATTATACGAGAAATATTTTCTGCCACTGCATAACATCAACAACGAGCGTTCTATGAGCACAAAGAGTTGTAGCAGTCCAAACGCCGTCGGCGCAAGCAAGCCCGCTTCCTCTACGATCACGTTATCGACAGCACCAGCACTTCAATAATGCGAGAGGACACGGATGTACAGCAACGGAGGAGCGAGTTTGTTACTCTCTAGGCCAGGGCATAAGGCACCGTTAGAGGGTACAGATCGGCCTCAAGCTACCGTAGATAGCTTCCTCCATAGAACTACCTTGCTACCCCTTTAATGCCTCCGTCTCAGACGATGCCTTAATAGCTTAGTACTTGAGACGCCCAAGATTTAGACAGGCAAACAACAATTGAGGTCATGAACAAAGGCATGCACAGCGACGAGCAACAGTAGAGTGTTGTTTACTACAGTGTCTCTGTGGTACTATAACGTAATCTAGCGTCCGCGTTCTAGTTCAATTGCTGTTGGCTTCGACCAATGTGCAGCTTCGCCCCGTCAGCTTCTGATATTTCAAGATTGCGGCAGAATCAGGAGCCATCACCAAATCCCCCTCACAGCTTGCGACATTATCATGACTTCCGTCTCTTCCTACACCAGCGCTTCCACTAAAGTGCTCCTCTGTTCGTCGTTCCCCGTCCTTTCGTGCTGCTTGATCCTTCCTTCTGCGAACTTCTCTTTCGCAATCGTCGATAGAGAGTACAGAGGTGTGGGCGTAGGGAAGAGCGGCATCAGACAATGCGGCAGAGCAAATGCTTAGATCGCAGGCTCCTTTCCCTTGTTCTAGAATCACCCTGTCGTCGAAGTACCCGACTCTCAGCTAGGAAACGTCTGTGTCTGCATCCCACATTCTTCGAGGCTTTCACGAAAGATTCGGTCATCTGAATTCGTTCGCGGTTGGCGAGATCCAGCCTATCGAGGTCTGCGGCCTGGAGACAGGCCTGGGTCATACGCAAATCGCGTCTGAGTGACTCGCACTCGTTAATGTTGATCTGATCGGAGTTTCTGAGGTTCTCGTACTGCGCGTAAAGCTCACTCTTCATCCATCATCCGTGAGCTCAAGCCGAACACTTTCTTGGACGTTCGTTGACTTGACAATAAGATCAGCGAAGTCGAGATTGTCGAGCTGGTTGACGTCGTCTTCTTACGGTTTGAATCCAAGGATAAAGAGTGAGAGGCGAGTACTGCGCTTGGCAGTCTGATTGAATCTGCGCGGGAGCTCTGACTTGTGCTGTTGCCCTCTGGTTGCTGCTCGTATGCGACTCTCTGTTATTAAATTATTCCAGAGGTAGAGAAGGGTGAGAATGAGGTAGGAGTCTGTGGGCAGAGCGAAGTGTTCGTCGACGTAAGCTTTGATCGCGGAGACGCATCGATAGAGGCCGTCTACATGGTCTCGGAGTCGTTTACCCTTGTTCTCTCCTATACAGCCATAAGTGACAATTCCCATATGAAGATTTCTGTCGTGAGATATTGCATATGTAATTGCTGGTTCTCAGGCATGCGATTGACACATGGCTCGCTCTGCTTGATGTGATTGAGTTCTGAGTTCTGCTTCAAAGGCCTTAGCGTAGAGCTGTCGGAGGCTGTGTGGAAGATCTGCATTCTGTAACGAGTGTACGAAGGAGGAAGTGCTTGCGAAGGGATGCCTTCCATACGCTGCGGTGTTGTGGTAAGAGCTTTGTGACCTCGACAGTCCTTGCGTGTATGTTAAACAGTCAGCTACATATCTTGGGTGCGGAATGCCAATTAATACATGCACTATCCTTTTCTTGTATTGCCTGCGGCAGAGCCAGAAGTGGAGATAGACTCGAGCTATGACCGCGAAGGTACAGACCAAGCCGCAGTCGTCGAGGGCCGAGATAAAGGAGCAAGCCAAATCACAAGACGGGCAAGTCGTGGCGCAACGATATGGTTGTGGAGTCAGGGGCGCAGGTCGTCTGGCGGCTTTTCGGGCGGCTACGTGCGTAGTAGTCATGAGACGGGCATAGAGTCTTGAGTCGACGATAACGAACGTGCTGGTCTTCTGACAGAAGAAGAGGGCTTCTTTGTTTCTCTGTCGCGTGGACCACTATACTGCCAATATACGCATAACCTGCGGGACTCACAGAAGTAAGAACACTGTGCTTGATGCTATACGGATCTTTCCTGCCCTGCAGCACCTTCTTCATCCTCCATGTCACTATAGACGGGACTGTGGCCATCACGACAGTAGCCTTATACTTGCCTTCTCCAGTGTTGAAGCGAGCAGGAGTGATAGAAATGGATTGCGTAGTCTCGCACTAGAATTGCGCGACGTGGGAGGGAGTGAGCCCGAATCGATGAGACAAGGCTGCAGCTTGCTGTCTTTCGGAGAGCCTTCTCGAACCCAAGCTTGCCTTCGTTCTTGGACTTTTCCTGAAAATCGTCAATGAGGAGGAGGTAGGTGCGTGTGGTCGTAAGAGCCTATCGTCAGCTCATTCCTTTCCACATCCTCATCGCTGGGAGCTTTCGACCTATTTAGCTGTCCTCTCGGCGGCTTCGCTGGAGGCTCGAATCATGCATCTTAATGGCCTCGCCGACAAACAATCCACCCAAAGTATACCTACTATTGCTCTCATCCGCCGCATCCTCCTTCTCCGCCACTTCAACTAGTATCTAGGCAATCTTGCACAGCTGCTTCTTCGTCTCTGGCTGTACGCGCAAGGGACTCCCAATGCACACAACAGCATTACCACCACCAGCATTCCTCCTAGTGAGACGGCGCAGCTAAGACGTGAGCCTTCTTCTCTACTGTAAGATGTCGTCACATTGTGGGACCTCGATTGGCTTTTGTAACGAACGTCTTGAGCGTCTTGCGCGTCTCGAGAGCATCTGTGTCCTATTGCGGTAGTCTTGCGCATTGAACGAGCTTGAAAGTCGAATTGAGTCTAGCACAAAGCAGCCGCCTCGGTCCTCGTGCACCTGAACCTTTCGCTGCTAGTCGCCTTTGGTGTAGAACTCGATTGGTTGAATATTCCTGCGAAGGGAGGACAACTAACGAATACTCGTCAACATCCAATGTACCATTCATGCGTACTATCCATGCGTACCAAACCCTCCCGCTCGTTATCCTGAGCACTTCACACCACTCAGAATTTCTGTACGGCCATTGTTGAGAAAGTCAAGTCAGCCTGTCGGACGAGCCTACCAGACGGGCTAGTTGTAGCCGAGGACGCCTATTATTATTGTGGAGGAGCTGAAGTATAGACAGCTCCAAAGTCCGAATAATCGAGGCTGATGATATGTAGGTATGCTTGATATACTGCACCCTCAAGCTGCCGCCCCAGTGCAGTAGTCTCCAAATCATCTTGCTCCCTCTCGGCCTCAATTTAACTCCCATCGGCGCCACCTTCGTTGTCAAGTGCCGGTGCGGCGCTCTCTTCAACCTCGATTTTCCGCCGTGTCGCTTCAACGATTATGCGAAGACGTCCGCTTCGACCGTTTGACACCGTCTTAGTATTCCAGTTGATCCGCTTGCATCAGAATCGACATAGATAGGCATCAGCTGCACCCCACACGCACCACACAAGCCACAACATGATCTCCAAGAGTGGAGATACATACATGTATATCTCTCCCTGACCGCTGACATTGACAGCTCTCCACCACGAGAGAAACGGCATCCAGACAGAGCTAAGACTGTATATAGCGAGCGTCAGTCCCATCATCTGCCATCTCTGCGCTTGTCAAAGCCCAAGCATCTTCACTCACGGCGCCGCAAGCATCCTGCCTAGCTCAGCAAGCAAACGCTGCCTCCAACCCTTAATGCAGCACGCCTTCGCGTTGGCCTCCATCCCCTTGAACTCATCAACGAAGAGAACGCCTTTCGATATGGCCTTGTCGCGCAACTGCTCGAGCTGCTGCATGCGCTGACGCGTCTCGCGACTGTACGCTTTGGCGCGCTTGCGCTTGACCGTGCGAGTGCGGCGAAGAGACGAGTCTGCAGAGATCTGGGAGGGTGAAGATGAGCTGGAGGGCGTGGTGGGGCTTCTGTCACTCGCAGCGGCGTGAGCGGTAGTCTCGCGGGCTGACGCAACCCTGATCCAATCACTTTCAATCATGTTGTCGATACTGTCGCTCGCAGTGGCGTGGGCGTGAATCTTGCTGACCAACCCACCCTCCGTCTGGCTGATCCTGCTGCCGTCGACATCGCGGTTGTCAGCGGCAATGAGGGGCACATTGCCTGCACCAACCACCGGCACATCGACTCCACCGATGATGGGCATACCGCCTGCACCAAGGTATACATCCCCTGCTCTGATGCGAATCGACCGATCATAAACCTGATGCCATCCCCGATCCCAACCCAGGAGCCATTCAGTCTTGGATTCAGCAACGGCGAACGTGCGAGCCGATGGCGTGAACATTAGAGCGATGCCGGGAGGTGCGAAACCCTAAGACTTTCAAAGGGGTCAGCATCATCGAAGTCGGCAGAATTGTTTCTAGTCGCTAAATCGTCTGCTAGAGTGATCGGGTCCAAGTCGAGAGCATGGAACGGGTCAATTCCCTAATCACCCTGAGTTCCAGCCATGACTAAGGCTATAATTAGCATTGTGACTTGCTTTATATTAAGATGCTAGCTGCTACAATTAATTAGACTTAGTAGCGCTAATATATCGCAGATTATATTACTATAAGTAATAAAATACCTAATATCCTTGCTACTATAAAATAAGACAAACAGGTTACTATCTCTTCTATTATATTTAAAAAGCGTCTAAAGGCCTAGAATATATAATATTATAATAAGAAAATAGAGCTAAATATAGTAGTAGACAATCTAATTATATATGCCTTTTATATATAGTAATTAACTAACTAAGAGATACTAGAACTACTTAAAGATAATAGATATAATATAAGCTAAAGAATACTATAGAGGCGCTACCTAAAGCTAGGCCTAAAGAAGCAACTTAATATAGAAGAAGCTAAAGAAGAACATATATAACTTCTATAGCTACTATATAATAAGTATAATAAAGATTCTTACTTATATTATAGCTATAGGCATCTCTATACCTACTTTTGTTATAACTATAGAGTAGTATATAGGTATATAGTTATATTATAGTTATAAAGATAGTTATAAGCTAGAATATAATAGGGACTAACTATTTAAGGCTATATAGAAGATTAATAATAAGTAGTTCTAAGCTTATAATAAGCTACTAATAAGAAAGTAAGATATTCTTTAAGCTTCTAGTCCTAATTAGGCTTAGTTAATTAACGCTTACTATAAGATAGAGTTTATAGAAATAGATATCTATACTACTATTAATATTTAGTCTTATAATATTATATAAATCTATATTAGTATTACTATATAGATAAATATAAGTGTCCTTATATAGTATATTAATACTATATAAGCTACTAGTATAATTCTATAGCTACTCTAGAGTAATAGAAGTCTTAAGACTATAGATATAGTAAATGCTTACTTTTAGTTATCTTAAGAGATTTAAGACTTTCTCTAAGCGCTACTACTAGAGTAGCTAGCTTCTTAGCAACTAGCTTCTTAATAACTAGCTTCTACTTTTTAGTAGCTATCTTCTTAAGTATAGTAATTACTAGAAAAAAGTATTACTAGTAGGTAGTATAGCTAGTCTTTAGTCTATAACTACTATCTAGGCATAAGCTACTTTTTATAAATATCTACTAGTATAGTATAAGTAAGCAGAATAACTAGATTAAGTACTAGTAGTTAGAGCTTAGTAAGATATAGCTTACTCTATAGTAGGACTATTTTAATATGCTTAAAAAGAACTAGTACTAGAGCTCTAGACTTCTATCTAATAGAATTGCTCTTTTTGCTATTAATATACTAATATTATAGATATTAGTAACTAAGTTTTACTAACTCTAGAAGATATACTATATCTAGAGCTAATACAACTAGCTATACTATATTACTAGCGTGCCTAAGAGGCTTTATAGCTATCTATACTACTATTAGATAGCGCCTAGATAATAAAGCAAGTTTAGAATTAACTCTAATAGTCTCTAGTTAGTAATACTAGAGTAGTATATTAATAATATAGAGTTTAGTAAGTCTTGAATCTCTATTTACTTATAGAGCAAGTTAATAGTATAGATAGCTTAGAGTTAGCTCTAGTTTAAGCTCTTTAATTAACCTTATAACCTCTTATAGTAGTAGTTATAGAGGTAGTTGTATATCTTACTAATTATAATTTTGTTAGTAGATCTTAATAAGTTTCTTCTAGAAGTTATTATATAGTAGTATAAGAAAGTTTTAGTATAGTATAGCCTTAATATTAATAAGGTTACTAGCGACGCTATAACTAGTCTAGTAGACAATAACCTCTAAGTAATATAACTTTACTAAAGAGCCTATTTTATTTCTTATAATACTACGCGTATATATATTAATGCTTATAATATTATACTAATACTTACTAAGTTAAATAGGCATCTAGTAGAGCTATAGTATAATAACTAGCTAGATTTACAGGTTCGTAGAGCTTTTATAGATCTAATACTACTAGAGGTTAATAAAGAAGCTAAGTATTAGCTATTAGATATATATTTATCTATGCTATCTACTATATTACTTTTATAGTAGTCTTATTATCTAACCTTATTTTCTATAGTATAGTACTATAATATTAGATAACCTTATAACTTAGTAGTAAGCTACTATAAAATAGCTTATAATTTGTCTAGTACTAGGCAAATATTACGCTGCTTAATATAATAATAATTATTCTTAATATATCTACTATAATACTAAAAGTTCTAGCTATCTACTATCTTAAGTTTAACTTAGTAGGCTATTAACTATAGCTATAAATATACTACTACTCTTTCTAACCTCTTTTTAAAATATTCTATCTATACTTTACTAACGTCTAGACTTAGAGACTCTAAGGCTAGTAAAGATTTAAATGCTACTATAACTATACTAAGATCTACTTCTATATCTAGTAATTTATAGCTTTTATAATTATATAGCAATTGCTAGTATTAATTAGTAGCTTTATATTATCTACTAATAGCTCTTATAACATTTGCTAGAATGCTATTCTACGCTAATTCTAAGAGATAAAGCAATAAGCTAGTAGTAGCTAAAGATCTATCTTATACTAGTAGTTCTATTAAAGCTTTCTATACTTCGACTATACTATCTTAGAAGGTACTAATAATACTATAGTAGCTTTATATTATAAACTATATAATCTAGCATAGAAGAGCTAGCTTTAACTAAGAAAGATTAAGAGTAGACTTACCTAAGAAGACTTAGTACTAATTATACTATATACTAATTATACTATATACTAATTATACTATATACTAATTATACTAATTACTAAGTAGAGTTAGCTACTAATTACTCTAATTACTCTGTAGCTTATAGGCGTATATAGAAACACAGATTAGATTTATTTAAACTATATTTAACTTATGTTAGTAATTAACTAATTAGAATTAACTAATATTAAACTCTTGTTATTTATTAGAACTACTTAGCACTTCTTTCTTATTATATACTTATCTAAAGAAGCTGCTAACGCTTACCTATTTAGGTTATATATACTAAGGTATATATAATCTACTAGTTAGTTATTAATACTTTAAATACTCTTAAGTATAAGTTTTATATTAAGGAACACTTTAGAAACTCTAGCTCTAAGCAAAGCTAGGAGATTAACATAAGTAAGGATTATAGAAGAAGACTCTACTATAAAGGTTACTAAACTAGACCTTTGCTATAGAGATTAAGTTAAGCTTAAGAACTAGCTTAACTAAAAATAGTTATACTTCTTATTTAATAACATTATATAGAATAAAATCTTGTTTGCTACTACTCTATATAGTAACACTTAGAAATAGATTATATTCTACCTTTCTAAGTATCTTAGAGATAGTACTAATTACGAAGAACTTTTTAGAAACTTTAATACCTTTAGGATAGAAATCTAGAAGATCTATAGAATCTATAATAATAATAAAGTTTTAACTAAGATTATTCAGTACTTAACCTAGAAGTTATTAGTATCTAATTATATAGCTAAGTTTAAGTAATATGCTTAAGTTACTAAATATAATAATAATGCTTTAATAGTTATATTCTAATAAGGCTTAAATAATAATATTAAAGATAAACTTATATGTAATAAAGCTACAAATAATAACCTAGATTAAATAATTAAGAGCGTAATCTAGATTAATAATATGTTATATAAGTATATAATAGAAAGATAATATAAATAAAGTAGTAGAAGATATAGCTTTATATCTACTAGCTAGATATTACGAATCTAGTTAGGCTAAGAGAAGACTTCTTAGCGCTCTACGCTAAGTACTATAGAGTAGTAGAAGCTCTATAATACTCTATACAAAGTATTACAGATTACTTAGGCGCTCTACTATAGCTAAGATAGAGTAGAGCAAACATCTAAAGATATATAAGAACTTAGAATAGACTCTATTTATACTATATTCAACTTATGTTAGTAATTAACTAATTAGAATTAGCTATTATTAAAATCTTGTTATTTATTAGAACTACTTAGCACTTCTTTCTTATTACTACTTATCTAAAGAAGCTACTAATACTTGTCTATTTAGGCTATTATATACAAAGATATATGTACTCTAATAGTTAGTTATTAATACTTTAACACTCTTAAGTATAAGTTCTATATTAAGGAACGCTTTAGGAATCCTAGCTCTAAGCGAAGCTAGAAGATTAATATAAATAAGAACTATAGAAGAAGACTATACTATAAAGGTTACTAAACTAGACCTCTACTATAGAGACTAAACTAAGCTCGAGAACTAGCTTAACTAAATATATTTGTACTTTATATTTAATAATATTATATAGAACAAAACCTTATTTACTGCTACTTATATATATAGTAACGCTTAGAGATAGATTAAACTCTACCTTTCGAAGTATCTTAGAGATAATAATAATTATAAAGGACTTTTTAGAAACTTTAACGCCTTTAGAATAGAGATTTAGAAGATCTATAAGATCTATAATAATAAGGAAGTTTTAACTAGAGTTATCTAATATCTAACCTAGAAGTTATTAGCTTCTAATTACGTAGCTAAGTATTAATAACTAATTAGTAGAGTAATATATACTAAATATCTTAGTATATATATAGTTAACTCTAAGAAGTTAGTATAGATAGTATTCTTTAGATAAGTATACAAAGAGGAAGAAGTACTAAGTAGTTCTAATAAATAATAAGAGTTTAATAATAGTCGATTCTAATTAGTTAATTGCTAATATAAGTTAAATATAGTATAAATAGAGTCTATTCTAAGTTTCTATATATATAGTAAGTATCTATAGTATATAGTCTACTATTGCTACTTTCCTGCTTTTAGTGCTTATAGTAGAACTACTATAAGCAAAAGAAGTACTATAAGTAAGCTATAGCAGAATATTCCTTAGCCTATAGCATAGCTTAATTCTAGTTTAGTTAGTTAGTAGCGCTTATTAGTTTAATTTGTAATACTATCTCTTTCTACCTAGCTTATTCTAAGCTAGTTATAAGATAGGCTACTTCTATTCTACGTTCTATAACTATAGCGCTATCCTTTTCTTAATATGCCTAAATCCTTAGAATAAAAGAGATTCTATATTAAAGACTAGTTATAGCTTAGCAAATTTATCTGTTAAAATAGAAAGGTTATATCTTACGCATATTCTTACTACTAGCGCTATAGTCGCGTATATAAGGTATATATATAATCTAGCTAATATAGCAAGTATAATATATATAGCTATAAGAAGTATAATATTAAAATTATATTATCTAAGCAGAAGATATTAAATAATTAGCGCGTAAAGCTTCTAGCTTAAATAAAGAAGGCTTATAAAGCTTCTACTACTATAATAGAGCAGAACTATAAAGCTCGCGTAGTAACTTCTACTATGCTTACTAAAGAGAAGTAGCTAGCAAAGTAGTTAGAGCTAATAGATAAGTGTACTAATAATACTATATCTATAGCTAAGGCAAATATCTAGAAGATAGAAGTAGAGAAAGAGTTACTACCTAAATTTCTAGAGAGAACGTTTTCTTCTAGCGCTAAGCTCTTCTTTTTGCTATATACTTAGGTAGCTAACTCTAGAAATCTAGAGCTTAATTCTTCTAACTTCTTCTTAGAAGTACTAGGAACTATCTAGTTTAACTCTTCTCTCTTCTTAGATAGAAACGCCGCCTAGATATAGGCGCTAGTAGTTCCTTAGATTATGCTTAAGAAGAATATATTTGTAAGTTTTCTTTTGTCTATTATAGCAAGGAAATAAGATATGCAAGTTATAATATGTTTCTTATTTCCTAGCTATATCTTTTATTTTTTCTAATATCTTCTAGGTCTAGGTTTAATTTCTTTTTAGAACTTCTCGATTCTTTTCTAGTAGTTAGTTATGTGACTTTTTAATTCCTAGGTATTTTCTAAATCTAGATATCTCTTCTATTTAACTAGGTACTAATTATTCTTATATCCTAGGATCTTTTTAACTTTATGTTTAGTTTCTTCTTAAGACTTATAATAAAATGTCTTCTATAAGAGTATGTTAGACTCTGCTAGTTCTAGTAGTAATACATAGAATATAGAGTATATTTTTGCGTCTAGTAGAAGTACTAGCCTATAGTTTATAGGTCCTTATACTTCTCTAATTAAGAATAGTCTAACCTTTTTATAGTCTAGTTTCTTTGTTAGTTATTATATTTTCAGGTTTTTAGTATTAAGATATATCTTATCTCTCTCTTTTAGTTAAGGCATTATTTTTAATTCTTAGCTTTTAAGGCTATTCTAATCTCTCTAGATTAGTTTTCTTACTTTATTATATAATTGTTAGAGATTACTTGCCTAGACTATTATAGCCTAAGTAGCCTTATAGTAGTATTTAGGTCTAAAGACATTAAAATCGTTCCTAAAGTTTAGAAAGAATAGTAATCTGCCTATTATTATAGAGTCTATATTATTAATTACTAGCTAGGCTATTAGTAGTAAGGTTACCTAGTTGCTTATTACCTTATTAATATAGTATTATAAGTATATCTTAAGTATCTAGTTCGCTCTTTCTATCTGCCTATCTATTTATAAGTAAAATGCTATTAATAACTTCTACTTTATTCTTAGAAGTATAAGAAGTATCTTCTAATATCTTAATATAAAAAGCTTGTCTCTATTAGTAATATGCATTTTTTGCGTTCTATAGTATCTAACTAGCCTATTAAGCACTATATATGCAAGCTATTCTGCTATTATTAACTTATTATATAGTATAAAGTATGCATACTTTATAAGCCTATCTATAATATTAAGTATTAAATTATATTAGTATCCTATAACTAGATCCTTTAATTTTAGCAACTTTATAATAAAGTCGATTATAACCTTATTCTATAGTTATTTAGGTGCTTCTCTAAACTAAATATTTCTATAACTACTTATATTAACTAAGTTAACTTGTTTTCTAAATTAAATAGTAAAGTATTACTATACTACTCTAGAGTTAGCTCTCTATAGATTTTTATAGGTTGTTATTATTATTTAAGCTCTCTCTATTATTCTTGCTTAAGAAGCTAGTTTTTCTAGTACTTAAGCATCTTTCTTTTTACTTAGTTCCTAACCTAGATTTAGTAGTAAGTTGCTTTCTACTTTACTTTATAGTTTCTAGTTAGAACTTCCTATTATTCTATATATTTAAGGACCTAAATAGCTTATACTACCTAAAACTATGCTTATAAGGCTTAGATCTAGTCTTTTATTTCTTTTGTTACATATAGACCTCCTAGGATAATATAACTTCTATTCTCTTAGAAGTAACTTCTACTTAGTAGCATATCTTAAATATGTTATCTAAAGCTTACTTTCTCTCTATCTACTAATTAATACTTCTAGAATATTCTTTAAAGCTACTTAATTAAGAGGTTAAATTATTCTAGATATAGATAGTATTTTTATTCTAGCATTAGGAATACTTCTTTATATTATCTAGCAATTATAATAAACATATCTATAGCTTCTATATAGCCTAATATTATAAACTTAACTAGCTTATTTTTGTTTATATTATTATTACTTTTCTATTCTTTATTAGATATATTATTACCTTTGCTATCTCTAGCTTCTATTATACTATTATCGTGTTTCTTAACAATATTTACTTCTTCTATATATTAGTAGTCTTGTTTTAGGTCTTCTATAATAATATGTACTAACTCTATAAGATATTCTTCTTATAGTTCTTCTTTAAGGTAGAGACTTATATAGTTTTTTGTAAGACTATTAGCTATCTTTGCGATTTTAATAAGCATATTATAGATTTGTAAATGCATATTAACTATATTATTAACATCTCTTTTAACTTTAGTTTATTAGATCTTATAGCTTTATTCCTAGCTATTACAAATATAGATCTACTCTATTTCTTTAGGTAGTAGTAACTACTATACCTATCTTTTCTTATTAGAGTGCTTTATATAGTTATTATTATAGTATCCTAACTAATTCTTTACTTTATATAATTCTATTATTCTACTCTATATTATAGATAGTTATATAGGTTCTTAATCTATTCTTAGATTTAAATTATAGTATAAAGGCTTATCTATTCTTTCTTCTTTCTATTCTTTACTTATGTTATTATAGACTACTTCTATTATAAGCTTCTATTATAATATATCCTCTAGATTATTAGAGATATTATCTATATATTCTATAGATCTAAATTTGTATTCTAAAGTTATAAGTAATATCTAGCTTCTAGATTACTCTAATTACTAGTTCCTTCTATTCTATAGTAGTATTTCTAGTCTAGTTATCTTTTATTTAGTATTTTTTAAGTTAAACCTTATAACTACTTATAGGCAGATTCTACTTCTCTAGTTCTCTATTATATTCTTCCTAAGACCTTTAATAGTTAGAGGTTCTAAGGATTGTATTAAATTCCTAAATCTATTCTATTAAAATCAAACTATTAGAGTACTTTATTCTTTAACTTATAGTTCTCTACTATATGTTCTATTCTTAAACATATATAGCATTTTATTCTAGTCTTTCTACCTTAGGATCTTCTTTCTTTAGGTCTTCTATTATTAAGGTACTATATATTATTTGCTTTCTTATTTATAGCGTTATAGTTATTAGCTTAATTATACTTCTTTCTAGTCTAGCTAGTAGATACAAAGCTATATTTCCTACTACTTTATTTATAGCGTCTTTCTATTATATGCTTATATAACATATTATTAATCTAAAATACGCTCTTAATTATTTAGTCTAGGTTATTATTTATAGCTCTATTATACACAAGTTTATCTTTAATATTATTCTTTAAGCCTTATTAGAATATAACTATTAAAGCGTTATTATTCTACTTAGTAACTTAAGCATATTATTTTAACTTAGTAGCATAATTAGATACTAATAACTTCTAGGTTAAGTACTAAATAACTCTAGTTAAAACTTTCTTATTGTTATAGATTCTATAGATCTTCTAGATCTCTATCCTAAAGGTATTAAAGTTTCTAAATAGTCCTTTATAATTAGTACTATCTCTAAGATACTTAGAAAGGTAAAGTTTAATCTATTTCTAAGCGTTACTATATATGTAGATAGTAGTAAACAAGGTTTTATTCTATGTAATATTATTAAATAAGAAGCATAATTATATTTAGTTAAGCTAGTTCTTAAGCTTAACTTAATCTCTATAATAGAAATCTAGTTTAGTAACCTTTATAGAGGAGTCTCCTTCTATAGTTCTTACTTATATTAATTCTCTAGCTTTACTTAGGGCTAGAGTTCCTAAAGCGTTTCTTAATATAGAACTTATACTTAAGAGTATTTAAAGTGTTAATAACTAACTAGTAGATTATATGTACCTTAGTATATATAGCCTAAATAGATAAGCGTTAGTAGCTTCTTTAGATAAGTATATAATAAGAAAGAAGTGTTAAGTAGTTCTAATAAATAATAAAAGTTTAATAATAGTTAATTTTAATTAGTTAATATTAATATAAGTTAAATATAGTCTAAACAAGTTTATTCTGCGTTTCTATATATATATAGAAAGAAAATACTACTTCTCTCTTAGCATTTAACTATTCGATTATTTAACTAGTTAGTTAGTTAGTTAGTTAGTTAGTTAGTTACTAAATATAGTTATATGTTTAACTACTAAGTCCTTTCTTTAGTTAGGCATATATTTCTCTACATAATATGTTAAGTCTCTAGTACTACATAATTAGTACTGCCTATTTTATAACTATAACTTGTATATTTGCTTGCATACTCTCTATACTCTTCTTAATTCATAATATATAAGCTAGAAAGTACTTTATATATTACTAATCTTTCTAGATATAGTATATTTCCTTTATAGAAGAAACTATCCTATAGCTAAGCCTTCTCTAATTAGCGTTCTTATGCTCTATAAATGCTAAGACCTCTATATTAATTTGTAACACTTATTAAGAGCTTTAGTATTAAGTTCTTAAAGATACTAGGCTATTTAATAGACTATAATATAATTAAGCATCTTTATAAGAATAAGAAGAATAAACTTAAGCAGTTTAGTGCCTCTATAAAGTCTGCATCTAGCGTAACAAAAGAAGAAGCTCTAGCATATAGTACTTTAAAGGGCTCTGCAGACGTAGCAAAAACTCTACTCTAGCCTACGGCAACTACTGCAAAGTTAGCTTCTGAATTGAATGAGATATATGCCTTGAAAGTTGATGCATTGCTAGCTTAAAGCCGTGCAAAAACCACAGATTTTCGCGAATTGTCGGTAGTTCGAATACCGCGCCGCCGTTCACAGACACCAATTTTGTTTTTTACCTTGCAACCTGACAACTTCCCCCTACCGCCCTTCGGACGGATGTGCAAAGCAAAGCCAGAAATCATTTTCGAACCCGCATCTCGGACTGTTCCCAACCCAACCACGTCAGCTCGGAATTGCAATGATCGTCGATTCCCTTAATCCTCGGACGCGTCGTAAACCTGTCTCCTTTCCGGCTCGCCATCAAAGCGGCTTTAAAACTAGCCGCTAGACATTATTAGCCTTGCTCACCTTTCTACGTAGAACCGGGACTAGGCTTACCAGATGTTCTGACAAACCTGCTCGCAAGTATATCCTGGGATCGGCTTCGCTGCACAAGATCTTTTGCATGCTTCACATGGGTTATCCGGAGCCTGAGTAGGCTTGGGATCGATTTTGATCGCTAGTGCATTGGTGACGAGAAGCGCCGTGATTGCGAGAGTGAACTTGGAGAAGTTCATTGTGGGTTTTGTTGCGTTTCGCTAGTGGGTGTGGCTTTTGGTTGACTTGCTTCTCTGGAGAGGCAATGGAAGAGGGAATGCGAAGTGGAGGAAGACAGTGTTTTATATTCTTGCTGCTGACCGCCAATATTGCCAATGTTTCAGGACGTCTACGTGTCTACGTGTACCATAAGCGGTTGTCGGATATGACCATTTCCTTTTGGAAGCCGATGGTTGGCGCAAGCTTGGCACACAGCATGCTAAAGACAGCCAAGAGCTCAAGTGCACCGGCCTCCCTGGTGCGGTGAGTCTGTGCCATGGATGCGTGAAGCCCATCCTCTAGCCCAAGCAAACTACACCATGCGCTTCATAATCCTGAAAACTTCCCTCGAACTGTCGGCGCCACGAAAAAGTGCCATGAGGAGAACATGCCGAAGAGTCGGGAGATTCGTTCCGCGTTGTAGTGAAGTCCCTTCCTGCGCTTCAGCCAAAGCGACTGCCCAGGTGCGGGCTTTATCCACCAAATACCTTATCAGCTACAGTCAGTTGTCAAGATCGTACGAAAAGTGGAGCTTTTTGCAAGGTTCTTTCAACAACTGCAACCAGTTGAAATATAACGATTGAGATGCAGTCTCTTGGCTGCTATTGCTGGATTGGCTCGCTGTACCTCGTGTTACGAGGTTGGGATACCTACCGGATGGTCTGGCAAGCGGACGCGCATGGATATTATTGTCTCGGCGGCTTTGCTGCATAAGACTTTTCCTTTCACCTCCGGATCGCGCGGATGCGGTGCTTACGAAGAGGGTTGCGAGGCCGAGGGCGAGCGTGGGGAGCTTTATTGTCAGCTGTTGAGCCTGGGATCCTTAGTAGTTGAAGTCTTCTACGTTCGGCTGTTAGTAGGAGATGTGGTCGGATGAAGAAGGGAGATGCTAGGGTGGGTTCAAGGTCGTATAGTAGGAATCGTCGGTATGGCTGAATGGTGTTGAACGAGTCTCGTTCTGTCTGCCGACTATGCCGTGGATGAGGCGGATGAGTTGCTCAGCTCGGATGTGCATGAGGTGTATAGCGGGCGAGGCCGGTGTGGGAAGCAGCGGAGGTTACGCAGAATTTGAAGGCGAGGATTGAGATGATGAAGGCGAGTCATACTTTCTTTTTCTTCTTCTCATGATGAGAGGTCAGGCGGGGGTGATCTGGAACAAATGAGAGTTTATGCTGACGTCTTTCGTGTGGCGCAGGCAAGACAGAACATGCTAGTCTTGGCGGGGACTCGCTGCTGCGGCCTTGGTATCACACAAGACAGTGCCGTCGGCGCGGAAGTGATGCCGTCAGCGAGACCGACAACCACAGCGAGACCGATACTGTTAGCAATCCACAAGTCGTTAGGATAGGAAGATGGACAGGCCTGACAAGCTAGGCGTGGCCAATACGGATACCACGTGGAGCATGGTGGTGGTAGTCACGCATCATCCGTACAGGAAAGCCGTCGGCCTCGAGGATGCATGGCTGAAAGTCCGTGCGGATAGGTAAGGCTTAGGAACGGTGGCAGCACAGCATCGCACTTTAGAGGCGGACATGGACAGCAGCGCCGGCTGGAGACGAGCTTCCAAAAAGATCTCTTCCCGAGATCGCGTTTGCTCGTGCTCGGTGCCGCACGCGTCTCATCTCCACGTTGCTGGGACGGACATTGTTCATGGATGTGGAAGCTTCTCGGTAGGGTGGTTGGAGCTCGGTCTCGCTTATTCGACGATGTGGACATGTTGCGTCAGCTTCTCTTCCGGGTGGTTGGGAGCTCGCTTATCTCGCTCGCGTGGCGTGTCATCTTATGGAGCGTGCGGGTCCGCCCAGAGGTGAGGTAGGTTTTGTTTGCTCGGTGGGGTACAGGAAGATGATGCGACTGGAAAGGGACCTGTCTTCTGGAGGCGGTAAGGGTCGTGGGCTTCGTGAGTTGGTAAGGGTCGTGGTTTCGTGAGTCGGTAAGGGTCGTGGGTTTCGTGGGATTTGCTTCTTCTTACCTTGCGGCAAGCGATACTGACTTCATTCTTTCTTCTTCTTGACAGTTGACAGACAACAGATCATACGCGCGCATAGGTAGGTACGATTGGTGATAGTCGAAAGGTGTGAGTAGGTCGTTTGACACATGATTTGTTGGACGGGCGCTAACGTTCTACGTTCCTGCCTCTCTCAAGCTTCTCCTACGAGTAACGCAACACAAAGCCCAGATCCACTATGGCCTCTCTTGGCCACTCTGCCGAGGCGGAGCAGACGCTGCAAGCCTTGAGCAACCGCGTGGGTTCGCAGCAGCAGAAGGCTTCTCCTCGCCCCTCTCCTGCCACTCTACCTCCTGCTATTCCAGCTCCCGTTACTCCGGCTCGTGTCGCTCCGGCTCGTGTCGCTCCAGCAGTCAAAACCATGAGCCTTGACGACGTCTCCAAGCTCTCCGCGAGCATAGCTGGCCTCGATCTCCAGGTTAATAACACAGCTCTTACGTATCGTTCCAACATCCCAACCTCTGCCTCGATAACAGCCCTTACTCTCGCCCTCAGCACACAAAACGAGGAAGCTCAAACTGAAGCTCTGGTTCTGATATCGGATCTTCTCGACGCAGACGTTCATGACGCTAGCTTTTCTGAGAAGATCAAAGCGGCGCAAGAAAGCGGTGGATTGCGAATTCCACTGTTTGTAAGACGGATGGTCGAGGCGGGGTTTGAAAAGGAGCGATTGATGGGGTTGCTGATGGGGTGGTGTCTGTGAGTGTTTTTCGCGATCTTGTCTTCCTCTGTCGCCGGCTAAGGAGTCTTGATGCTAATGCCGGCGTAGGTTTGATTAGGAGTTTACGGGAGAGAAAGGTGGAAGTGAGGATAGTGAGGATGATAGTCACGATGATTATCGTTGAACAGGATGCTACCGGTAAAAGCGGTACTGCTCCAGCTCCGGCTCAGCAGGCCAAGAACGCTGGGCTCGAATGGACCAGCGGCTGGGAGAGATCGGGCAAGCTGATGATTTAGTGATTGGTGACAGTCTCGCACCGAGAGGCAGTTGAAAGAGGTTGGCTGTCAACAGGAGACTAAAGAGTGTGATTTAAGAGGAGAAGATTATAACGAGTGCAGAAAATGGATAAGGATACTAATAAGTGGGCGAATGCGAGTGCGAGAGGACAGAGGTGACATGCGGGCACATTGTCTTTATATTAAAGCAATAGCTAGTCTGCTCCTGTACTGGACTTAAGCAAGTAGGGAACACTCTGCGACAGATGAGCTGCGGTATTATTATACGACCCGACGGCCTGGATGCCGTCGCATATGCGAACCACGGCAACATGCGAACCACGGCAACATGGAACCACGGCAACATGCGAACCACGGCAACATGCGAACCACGGCAACATGCGAACCACGGCAACATGCGAACCACGGCAACATGCGAATCACGGCAACATGCGAACCACGGCGAGTGGGCCGTATCAGTTTTGCCAAAGCCCATCTCCAGTGGTTGTCATGACATTCACTAATCAACACACGCCCATGGCACGAGTTGCCGTTGCGTGGACTGCCAACGCGTGGGCCATAAGAACAAAGTATTTTCGCGTCTCCCTCATTACCAATTGCGACATGAAGTTCGTATTGCGATCAGCTGTTAACCGCTCTACCCTTCTGGCTGGCCTTGACACATATGCAAAATGGCGACCGCAGCTCCTCATCTCCATCTCCGCCCTGTGTCTCAAACTGAGTCTTTAGCTACCTGCCAGATTGGTCGGCTGGATTGGTTGCCCCTTCACACATAGTATTAATAATCGCGGGATCGAATTGCGATGATGACGTTCATCCACGGACGTCTAGACGATGGCTGCGATCTCGCCACAGGTGTCTTACTCTAAGGATGGCTGCTGTTCCTGTAGCGACGTCCGTCTTACTCATGCTATGGTTTAGTTAATGTTGATGGCACTGTGGGAAATCTCACCATGTGGTAGTTTTTGTATCGGAGGTTGGTCAATTTCTGCTTTTCATTTCCACATTTTTTGCAATCCACGATCTTTCATTTCTGGAAGGCTTTCCAGCTATCATCGGTCCGACCTTCTTACAAGCAACAGGCATCGAAATCATCGAGCAGTGCTTCTCTATAGGCCTGTCATATTACGAAAGCTGGTCTTCCAAACAAACATGTACCTACCCACTAAAGGCGCATACCTGTGGCGAGACTGCAGAAAGTGAGGCCGCCCTGCCGGAGATTCCTTGGGCTCTTTCTATCGATATTGGCGCTCCTGCTCGCAGCTAGCAGGACTTGCAGTTCTCCTCCAAACTCAGCGATATGACCACTGCATCCCACGTGACAGCCTGCACACGTCAGGGCTACTATCACTGCTCATAACTTTACGCATGACTAGACACATCTCCTTACAGCATGACTTTTGGATGGGCAGTCGCGAGTGGCAGCACAATGGAGAGACCCACTAATGAGATATAGCAAAATTATGTTGTGCTCTTAGCGGCGTGCCTTGCGTCCCATCAATTATTAGAGTACATATGTTCATGCTGCTCCGTGTCGGTCGTGTGCTCTATCCTGGAAATTTCTCGGGATGGAAACTAGACGCGGCAAGCGCGCATTGCGCTGGCAGGTGCACCCCTGGCAATATTCTACTTCCTCGGATATCCGCCCTACTTCGGAGGACAGCGCCGAAGCTCCGGCTGGGCGGCCCCGGCGAGATACGCAGAGCATGATCCAAATTGCATGCAAAACTCACCTCTTCATTCCACAGTCTCGACTCTAGCGGCGCCGTACTCCTACCACTGTTCGAGTATGCCCCTGGATTTGAAGCCCGGATCCGTGTGTGGTTTTAGGAATGTTCGACCTTTGGAGTTGCTCAGACCGAACACGCTGTCCTATTGACTCGGGAGTGCCCGCGCTCGACTCGGGATTCTTCGATCTTCTCGACCCTGGGAATCTCGGGGGACCTCAGCCTTCGAGAGGAGCCGAAGTCGAATAACCACCACGACTTGCAATTTTTCGATAACCCTCGTTCAAGTCTCACATCCCAACCAGCCGAGTTGCTGTGCTACTGAAAGCTGAGTGAAGTCTTGCGGATCCTCCACCAAGATGTCGAAGATTGCGACCAAGATCTCCAGTAGACGACGGACGCTGTGATTCGACTCTTCAGGCAGGACTACATACGCAGCGCGCGTGATCGGCCTGAATGAGGTGGTCACCAGGTGGTTCAGGTGCAAGCAGACATGACCGACGAACACATGCTAACCTACATGCCCGCATGAGCTACCTCGCCGACCCGAACGGCACCACTCCACTTCTAGAGCACCAGCGTCGCCTCTTTGGTCCGCATTCCGACGTTAGCGTTGCAGCGTGGAAGCAGTACCACAACGCCGTGGCGCAGTTGACTAAAGAGGGACAGCGTCAGTGGATGGAAGTTATGGGAGAAATCGGGTTCATGGCGTTGTGCTATGATGATGAGGCTCCGCAGGCTATTTCGAACGAGCAGCGACGGCTGAGCGACGAGGAGGAAGGGATTGTGGGTGTCGAGGTCGAGGGGTTGAGGTAGGTGCATGGCTGGAGTTGTTGTTGGGAGAGGGCTTGGATGGTTGAGGCAGAAGAAGGATGGGAGGCGGCTGGGAATACTAATCCGGGCAGGAAGGTGAGGGAGATTTGTTAGGATATGCGGAGGGTCGAGAGGGAGACAAGGGCGCCGTTGCAGGAAGTTCCTCATCAAGCCCTCGGCAACCAATGCCGAATCCTCCTCCTGGTCCGACGACTTATCGACGCTGAGTTCTAGCGCTTCCTCGATCAAGTTGTTTGCCAGCGCTTGAGAAGACATGTTGCTCAACTTCACCGTCTCAGGTACCCGCTCCGCTCCTTCATGGGCCACTAATGCTGACAACCCTCCTGGTCTCCAACTCGCCCAGGTGGCTGCAGAGAGGGTTCATCTTTGTTTTCCTGGTCGCGTCCTCGGTTTGCCAATTCCATTGGAGGAAGATGCTGCCACGGATGTTGTATAGGAGCGTCGAGTCACGGCCCAAGACGAACTCATCCGCCTGGCATATGAATTCGCGATTAGCGTCGTAGCGGAGATGAATGCGCAAGCGATTCAACAAGTGCTGGCGAGTTGGCGCAGCATGTATGAGATTGGAGTCTGATCCCATACGAGACCTCAGCAAAAGCGCTGCTGCTAACGACAACGACGATGAAGCGTCGGTGCCCACCCCGCCCACACCCTCTTCCGCCGCCTCCTGCACTACTTTCCACTATTCCTGCGCCTTCCACTTCTCCACGTCTTCATCAGCGGCCGCATGCGACGTCTTCCTTCTTCTCATCCTCCTCCAATCACGACGACGACGTGTTTGACGACTCCATGCGCCTGTCCTCCCCTTCGAATCTTGGAGAGGCAGACAAAAACCGAGTCCCAATAAATAGGGCAGACTGGGCCATTCGCAACGGTTCTTCTGTGATGCCCTGCTAAGCGGATCCTGCGATTTCGCCTCTCATCGCCCTGCCGGCGTGCCCACGCTTCCACCACACTGTCCACGTCCCTCTTGCTGCGTTTCCACCAGGTAGTTAGCACTTGGTTTCTTTCGCGTGGGCCGCGGCGCAGCAGAGCGTATGGCGGTCCTGGAACGAGAGAGTGGATGTGAAAATGGACAATGATGGGGATAGTGCGGGGCAGGAGTCGGTGGAGGGGAGGCGGCTGAGGTTGGAGCGTAGAGGGGGTGCGGGGTTGGGAGGGAGGAGGGGATGGGGTGAGAGTGGATGGGGGCGCCGCCGCCAAGAGAGAAAGGAGGTTCGGTCGTCAGAGAGATTGTAAGTCGTCACTCTCTTGTATTCATTTCGACAGGTCTAGTTTTGCATCTTCATATCAAGCTGACCTATTCGTAGCTTTTGACGAAATCCCGTATGCAACGCTTGACCTGGGTCCTTGTTGCTAGCACAGCCGTCCCCGTCATCGCGATTGTCATCTCTATATTCGTCTCCGGCGGTGGCGATCCACTATTGCAGAAGAACGGTCCTATTTCGACTCCGCCAAGCCGTACTACTGCTCTTTCGTGGACAACGATCATAATGCCCTGTCACTAGCAAAACTCATAAGGGAGTAGGTGGAAGGGGCGCTCTGCCAAGATATGTGAGAGCTTAATTCAGGTTGAAGGCCAATTGTGAGGAGCGGGATCTCGGCAGTGTCGGTATTGCACATAATTTGATGCTATGAAGATTTCGGCTCAGCTCGTGATGAGGTAGTAACAGCTGGTTGTAGTGGATGTAGCCATTGAGCTCAAGGAGGGATGAACGCAGTTGCGGTTTGTATTTACGTACAGGCGCGAATGATCCGTCATGTAAATCTTCTCGTACAGCTCAGGACCTTTTGCTTCAGCTGTGATGAGCCCCGGAGCCGTCCTGTCCATAGTCCAATGCCGTCGGGGCTCATAATCTGTAAAGTTGATGCAATTGGACCTGCCTAACAGTCGCGCCCACCTCAACACTGCTCGCCCTTCGCAGCTCGTTGACAGCCATCCTTACCTTCTCTACCAACATGCCTCAGCAACCTCAACCGCGCCATAGCGCTCGGACTCCATTGCCGAGGTTGATCCCAGTGGCCGTGCAGACTAGGCGTTCGTGTAAGGATGAGATCAGTCGTTGCATTTGCCAGGACGTAAGACGAGGAGTAGGGATGCCTGGAGATAGTCGCGTTAGTATCACCACCGATGAACATGATCGATCTCCATGGCCGGCAAGGCTGCGAAGTAGTCACTGCACCGAGCTGATAAGATAGGCAAGATCCAAATAAGAGTGAGGCTTGGGAATGCGTGACAGCCATTGCTTGGAGAGGATGAATGCGATTTGCGCCGCCCTGGACTAGTGCTGGTGCTGCCGTCAGCGTCTTTACTTTGCAATATATAAAGGGTCGCGGAAATTCATCCATGTCCGACATGTACTTCTGCGATATTGACGACGGGAACTGGCTCTGCGGAAGCGCGGGTCGGATTTACATACAGCCGACCGCATAGATATCTCTCCGATCCTTCTCAACATCTAGAGTCTGTCTTAGAAGACACCGCCATCTATCTCTTCGTGCATGTGCGTTATCAGCACCATTCAACACCATCGTGCGGAGGAAAAATTACTATCATCGACTAGGCTATCCCACCTCTCCCTTGGCACGTTCGCGAAGTCCTTTGTCCAGCTACATGTCAACGAGACCTGAAACGCCATCACTACACCTTTCGCTATTGCGCACCTCGCGATGTTGCGCGACGCAATAGATCGTGCGAGTTCGACCCCGATATGCTTGCTTGTTGGAAGCCTTCAAGTATACGTCACGTCTGCACCTCTGATAACGAAATTCTCCCTATTGCCATCTTCGCATTCTTCGGCTGCCTTGCCCGACCTTCGCCTTGCGCCACCTGAATCGTTGTCCAAAGTCTTGACCTGCAGCAACCATCAACCCCACAGGCATTGCTAGGACGCCAGCTTCCAAGCATAAGTTCTCGTCGTCGTCAGACGAGAGGGCAGCGTCGTTCTTATCGACCCAGGCAGAGTACGTCCTGACTTTTCCCATTCACTCTTATTGGTGCGCTAACAGTGACCAGAATTTCGAAAATATGTCCGTTACTACTGCTTTGGCTAGCAAGCAGATTCAGTAGTCTACCGCCACGAAAGACAAGATCCTCATCTTCTGTACCCGCAAGGGCATCGCGGCTGGCGCTCTCGATGCCGATGTCGTGGCCGGCTTGATGCATCAGATTGCTTTGACGCCAAAGATGTCCAAGTATACGAGGCCCTGCTCAAGAAGCTTCTTAATTTCATCAAGGTTGGTCATCACTCTCGCCATCGCCGAGCTATTTGCTGACTATCATCTTCTTTTACCTAGGACAACCCTTATCTCGAAGTCACCAAAGTCGGCAGTGCCAGCGAAACCTAAGCAGCATGCATTGTGCGCTACGCGCGTTGCGCCGCCGATTGGACCCACAAGACCGACATCCTGAAGAACCTCGACTGCACCAGCGTTCTTCAGCGTCTGGGTCCTCACAACTAGCTCGACATGGGTCAGCACCATCGACAAGGTCATGACGCACCGCAAGTCACCAGGTTCACGACAAACACCAAGTCTGCACGTGCTGCTTGTCACGTCTGACCGCGAGACTAACGCCCTGAGGAGCTTTCTCGCTTGGCTCAGCGCAGGCCTTCGCTAAGACCTGTCTAGCCTGTCGTAATTGAAGTGATGGCTATGAGACATTGAAATGTACTGACCTCCTATCTACTCCCTGCAGTCATCACATGATCTCTTCGCCGGAGCTGTTTGTGAAGTCCATCATCTCTTGGGCTGCTGCTAGCGCGGACGCAAAGGGCCTGGAAGATGCCAACCTTGCGCTTGAGAAGGATGTCGGCTTTCCGAAGCGCAGCCTGCAGGAGGCCAACAGCCGCATCGAGGCGATGAAGCTGCACGAGATGGAGCAGCGGCAGGCGGCGACGGAGAAGGCACGGCACCGAGCCGATCAACCCCACAACTTCCCGCATGGTGTTCTTGATGTGCCGACGGCGTACGTGATTCGGCCAATCACCTCGATCCCGTACGAGTAAATCTCGTCGTTTCTGTTGACGTACTGCCTCACGATAACCTCGGCGTGGACCCCGGCGATGATCGTAGCGCACCTCATCTCGTTCATGCTGACGCGGTACTCCGGCCTGAGTATCACTCCGTCGAGGCTGTACGCGTGCGAGATCGCGAAGACGACGCCGGGCGCGAGCTTCGTCGCGCTCTTGTTGACCTTGACGACTAGCCCCTCGGTTGACCTCATCCTCAGCTTCGCGACGTCGTTTGTGATGGGCCCCGTCCACCAGTTCCAGCACCCGAACTCCTCGAGTGACTCGATCTTGTGATTACCAAAAACGCCATTCTGCACGTGCGTGAACATCGTGGCTATCATTCTCGACTGAAAGCTAATTTCGCGCTCCACATAAGGGTCGAAAAAGTCAGTCGTGACCAACGCTACATACACGTTAGGGTACGCGGGCGCCTTGTCGCCGATGTACGCGTCGTTGTCGATCGGAACGATGTTCTCCACCGCAGCGAGCTTGCTAATCACGTTCTTGACCTGCTCCTGCAGGTCAGGACATCTGCACCAGATGCGCTCGGGGGTTTCGTCAAGTCCTATCCTCACCCGAGCGAACCTCGCGTCATCCTCTCCGATCGGCTCGCCGCAGAGAGGGCAGACATCTACTATTTCGGTGGTGTCCATGCTGTGCACGTGCCTTCTCGCTTCCTGCGCAGCTAGCGTGCACTGCGAGGCAGTACCACGTCGTGATGGTGGGCACCAGCGTCAAGACTACCGCGTCGCTAGTCACCGCGGTAGCGCAGTAGCGCCCGTTCACGGTCCAGAGATCGTTTAGGGCAGGGTACGCCACAGCGGCCGCCTCGATGGTGGTGGAGTGCGAGTGGACGCCGATGAAGTTTTCGAACGTCGAAATGTCGGTCAGCAACGCAAGCGACACCGATGTCGCGAGATTCTGCGCAGAGCACAAGCGGTGTAAGGGTCGTCTCCTGATCAACCCCCAGCGGACTGCCTACATGATCCCCACGGGCTTTGCCACCAGCGACGAGCATCGCCACTCGGACGCCTTCATCATGAACGCCGCCCTCGCCAATAGGGACAAGGGTGCCAACGACGTCAAGGACTTCTGCTACAACAGGATCAAGGGCAGGAAGGGCATCATGAGAAAGTCGTGCAACGGCTGCAGGCCTACCAAGTCCTGCAGGTTCGTCGCGTCTCCGTCGATAGGCGAGACGAACACTATCTACCTGCCTAGGCAAGACGTCATATTGAGCATCGAGAGTACTATGCCAAAATCGCATGGTCATGCCTCCTTCGCGTGCGCCGTCTACAGTTCTGCGGGCATAAAGTGGTGGCACTGCAGACTTGAAATCAGGTATTGTTGCATTTGGAAAATGCGATGGAGACCGATGCAAAATTAGCTCGCTCAGCTCTGCCGTCACGGTCGTGATGGTTATAGCAGAGTTCGGTATCCTGCAAGTGGCGGCGTCGTGCAAACCTGAAGGACAAACGCTTAGGAAGGCCGCGCTACGTTGCCCGACGTTGGTCCTTGTCAGCCAGAGACTTGGATGCGATCTCCGCTTCCCTCTCCGCCTGCAAAAGATGGCACCTCGCATTTGAGAATTCCGGAGCTGCAAAACGAACTAAGAGGCAGGGAGTAGCCGGCTGAAACAGAGCTGCCAAAGGCGTCACACGCGCCTGGATTAGTCGTGAATCGTCTTTACTAGCTGACGCCTCACCTTTCTCAGGCCGTCGTGGATATTAGCAAGGTGGCTTGCTCGCCGGATTCCATGTCACCCAGATCGAAATTGAAATGGTGTCTTCGTAGCGTCGTTGCAGCACAATCGTACTAAACTCCGCTTTTAAAACACCTGGGCGGGTTTCATACCCAGAGCGCCGCCGTCCCCGCCGCCGCTCAGTGGCAGCCGGCTCGTTAAGACTGACAAATTCGACGTCTCTCTCTTCTTCTTCGATGAGTGCTTTGCCTTCGATCGACTCACTACGCGGAGGAAGGAAAAAGGGAGGAATGTTCAACGAAGCCCTTCTCCTGCTACGGAATTCAGGCCCCGCTCTTGCCGCTTCCTGCTCTGGCTCCGCGAACATGCGAGCCGCTGCCTCAGATGCATCCGAGATGGCGTGCATCACCTCATTCACTTGCAGGCTTGAGCTCGTGCTGGTACCTCCTACTAAGTACCAGGTTGAGATGCACGGACTCTCAAAGTTGATACTGTTGTATAGGAGAAGTACCGAGTTTGGATGGCGACTCTCAAGGAGGCACGGAATCTCGAAATTGGTACCTGTCGAGGCAAGTCTGCTGGAAGAATTTACCGCCGTCCCTGAGCAAAGCCATTAGATCAGTACTGAATCTGCGAGGTTGCTCCAAACGTTGGAGCAGCGGTTCTCAGCTGTAGTGCTTGCGACAGCTACACCACCACACTAGTCAGTCTCACATCCTACTTTGTACCCTACGCAGTCCAGCGACAATCTCCCATTGGAACTGCAAGGCTTGATAGGAGTTAAGAGTCTCCCAGCTCGAAATCTTGCTACACGGCAAGTGCAGCTGGCGCTTTTGATGGAGTCACCAAAGTTGACTACAACAACAGGCGTAGTCAAATATGGCTGCGCTGGTCCTTCCCGACCTGTTTTACACCAGGAATGGGCATACTCGGTCATGCTATAACCAATTAATCCATGCTCGATCAACCTATGCACGATCAACCCTTACTCCATCAACCCGTACCCGGGATGAAGACGCTTTTTCGACGATCTTAGCTTAAGAACAGGCCAGAACGAAGCCTGGATGGCGAGAGCATGTGATAGACAGAATCGATGCGTTGGCGCGTTCCGCTGATGCTATTGCCTCACGGAAGCTCAGCTGACAATTGCCTTGGACGGATGTTTGGCCTGGACGGATGTCTGGCTTGGACGGGTGTTTGGCTTGGACGGAGGTTTGGCTTGCACGGACATCAACACTAGGCGCAGAGATTAGCTGCGACATTGATCCATGCTCGTAATCGAGTCTAAGGGTGCGCCGCAGCGCTTTAGGACTGGATAGCTACAGACTTACTACAGGTGCAGGTAGGATACGTACTCTCCGGATCACGCATCTAGTTCTCCAGGGTTGATGAAGGAGAAGAAGTGGATGACGACGCAGCCAATGCTGGCTATCTTGGACCCGAATATACAGTACACGTGATGTGGAGTGTGACACCCTAAGCGGCCCTTGACCTGCTATGCGAATAGAGAAGTTGCTGACGAGGAATGACCTGTGTGTCTGGTGCTGTCTCTAGATACATCAGCTGCATTGCTGCTTAGAGTGCGACCTTCTATCGCCCTGCGTGACTTGGCCCAAGCATACCGCATCGCTCTCCAGTCGCACTGGCCAACATGTAGTCTCGCTCGAACAAGACAAGATTCAGATGGCGTCCTTCCTTGACAGTCTCAAAACTCTACTCTCACGCCTGCATCTGTCCTATTGACTGTGGGCGCCCGTCACTGCGAGGTGAAGCGTGCGGACAACTTCAACGTGAACCTTGTCCTGTCGATGAGCTGATGCTGCTTAGACTGATTTCTTGGGATCTTGATTTGGTGCCCGCTATGTCAGGAGCTACATAGCTTGTGTAAGTTGTGCGTTGCTCTCTCCTTCGGGGACATCCGTCGCACGCGTAATCAGCCAATCGCCTTTGGATACTCTAGTCAATACGTCGGACTCCATGCAGGGGGCAAGGAGAGCTTGTCCAGGCGGTCATGCATTGTTCGCAACAGTCAGTGAACTTCTTGGCGGTTGATCGATTGATCGGTGTGTTAAGGCCGCCGATGAACCGATCAACTTACTTCTTTATAGATTGATCAACCATTCAATATGTCGACTTTCGGTTGGTTGATCAGTGTCGTTTAGGGTGTTTTTGATGTTGCAATAGCTGATTGTTGTTGTCTTGATTCTTACCCAAACAGTCGAGCTCCCACTGCCGTCAACCACACGATCAACCACGATCAACCACACCTTCAGACCTCTATCGATCAACTAACCAACCATACCTTCAGACTGCTATCGATCAACTAACCAACACACCTGTACACTGCTATCGATCAACCAACGATCATGACAGCGATCAGTCAACCACAAAAGACGTCAACCATATATTTGGTTGACTTTTGCAAACACTGCGGTCAGGCAACACTTTGCTTGTGCAGCGCCCACTGAGGAAGATCGTTATTGCCATGCGAGTGTGGCGCAAGCGGCGGTGATGGCATGAATTCTCCCATACAAAAAGTACCAACTTCGCGAGTCCGTGCATACAAACCTGGTACTTTCTCTGCTGATTCTCAGAAATACAAGGCATCCCGGACTCCCCTTACAGCCTGCTACATAAACACGTCCATGTCCTGCTCGCGACGTAAAAGTGTGCTTGACCAGAGTATTAGCAGACTTCTCCTGGCACTCTTCGACTTGGACCGCGGAGATGTAGGCCTGGAGGAGAGCGGTGTCGGATAATGTAGGCGAGGAGGTGGTGGGGGTTGAAAGAGAGCGCAGCAGACCTTTCGGAAGGATTGTACTGTCGTCAGCGTCTATGTCATTAGCTGTGAGCTACCTGGTCCCTGTGTCTTACGTCTCCGACCACCCTGCTCCTTCTCAGTCACGCCTTCGCAGCCGCAATCTCGGCTTCTTTGCCATTATTATGAAGTACAGCACAGTCAATCATCTTCCTCAAGCCTCCATTGACCTTCAACAAGTCTTGTTCAACCGCTCGCACACCCTGCACGGCGATGCCGCCATCGCTTTCCCCGTTCAAAGCTCCAAAGCGCAACAGGACCTGGCCTCGTTCCATCCGGCGAGTCAGGGCGACTAAGACGGAAACTAGGAGATATGGCGGAGCAGCGTGGATGTGGTGGTTCTGAGTCAGTTCGAGATAGAACATGGCTAGAGCGGACATTCGACAGGCAGTGGAGAGCAATGCGCCGGAGCTGTAAGTGTAGCTGACAACGAGGAGAAGGCCCAGCTGCCTGACGAATGTTGCGGATACACATCTGGAGGTCCTCCACCTCTCTCTTCCGCTATTTGCGATGACGAAGACTTAACTTCCCGCTCTTCTTCGTTGTCATCCTGCGCATGATCTGCATCTTGATCTTGATCTTGATCTTGCCTTCGGTACTGATGCTGGTCCTCCTTGCTGGCGCTGCGCCAGGCTGTGATGTCGGAGAAACCCACATGATCCTCTGCTCCCTCTTCCTTCGCAATGCCTGCTATGCTCTCTTCGTCCTCCACTTCTTCTTATACAACGTCGACCTTGACATCCTGCGACTCTCGCTCTCGGCGCTATTCGCTCGATAGCGGCGGCATCAAGGGTACCGGAGCTTCTTCATCTGTATCGTCGTGTTTGTTCTTACACACGTATGCTCGGGTTTAGGGTCATTGCCAGCAGCAATATGCTGAATGTATCAATTTTGGATGTATCAATTTTGGATGTGTATCAAGTTTAGATGTATCAATTTTGGAAGTATCAGATTTAGCGATGTATCAAGTTTAGATGTGTATCAATTTTAGATGTATCAATTCTGCATGTATCAATTTTAGACATCTCGCCCGCGGAAGGAAGCCTCGGCACGGAGATACTACGATTTGCTCCAGTGTCGAGGCGCTGCAGCCATCACCGCAAGAAGCGACATCTTACCCGACACATGCACCGCGAACATTAGCAGAGGCGGTAATATGGCAGACGCGAGATGGAAATCCGACTACAATGCTAGCAGCTCCACTGGCCTCAGCAGCGCGAGCGCCGGTAATTCTTGCCAAGGTCGCCGCCGCCGTATCGAGCGCCACCTCTGGCCATTCACAGCTACGACGACGACGACGAAGACCTTTGAGGCCATCTCGCTACGATTGGACCGAGCCAGTCTCTTGCGCAAACTCGAAGATGGTTCGCACCCGTTGCGAAGGCGAAAAGAGCTCGTTTCTGGGCTGGTGACATGGACAATACATGTATCGAGGAAGTTTGGGCAATAAATAATTGGTGGTGTTTGAGTGCAGAGGAGTCAGGCCGCCCGAGGCATGTCATTGTTGCGATATTCGAAGTGAGTGAGTATGGGCAGTATGAGAACAGTGGATTCAGCTACTTCCTCGCGGGCGGTATGATATTCATCATCAAATTC